>JZKD02S1672770.1:1756936-1775740 GCA_000966675.3 Picea glauca
GGGAGTAAGCAATTTAATTGATTCGTAAAAATATATTGGGATAAAAATAAAAAAAAGGGGCGAAAATAATTGTTTTATTATGTTGTGATAATTTAAAATTTATTAATTAAAAAGGGAAAAGGGAAAAAGTTAATTTCTACACCTGACAATTTGAGTTCTAAATGAAAAGGGGAAAGAGGGAAATCTAAAATAATTAGGAAACTAGGAAAGAAGGGAAACATAAAAAGAAAAGGGAAACACAAGGGAAAAAGCAGAAAGTCAAACTTAGTAAGGTATCTAGCATTTAAGAACTTTCTAATTTAAATTGAACTGGCAAATCAATAATGGGGAAAGTCATTAAAACCTGTAAGGGAATTTGGGGACACCTAGGAGCGATTCTACGAGTGACTCTAGGTGGGTGAGAGAAATAAGGGTAATTAATTAATTAAAGAAATTAATTTATGGAGGAATGAAGGGGATGGGTGACACTTGTACGGGGAGGATTTTAGGAAGTAATTTATTAAACATTAATTTAAATGGGATTTTGGGAAAGTAAGGGACTTGGAAACTCTATGTAATGGAGGGAGGAGAAGGATGATGGATCTCTTCTGTTTGCGTAACGTTACACTGCAGAAATCTCTACTTGACTGACTTAGCTTGTGGGAGTTGGGAAGCTCGGTGAGGAGTGGTAGCTCGACCTTGCGAGGCGAGCTGGGAGCTAGTTGATTCTCTGGTTAGTGTCTATGGCCCCTTTGCGGCTCAGGGGGCTACGGGGGAAGAAGAGTACCCCTAGCATTGGCTTGGAGGTACCAGTGAAATCTCACCGGTCGGCAAGCGGGTGTTGGATGGAGCGAGCAGGACATCAACTCAGAACGGGTGATCAGGCAACAATACACTTTCTTCATTTTGTATGGTAGATTGTATTAGTAATATGCTTTGGATTTGCATGTTTAGTGGGTAAGTAAATTGATTGTCTAGCTTTCTAGTTGTTGACTGAATTTTCCTTAGCCTAGCTCGATGATTGATTGGCTCCCATGACCTTCGATTCCCGGCATGTCTTGACCGCCTTGGGTGTATTGATTTGTGAAGTTTGTGGTTGTTTTTCCCTTCATCCCTAGCTCATCAGTCCTCGCCTGAGCAGTCGGCCAGGAGCATGATCTACGGTTGTTGATTCGGCGTTAATAGACCTATGGATCTCAACGCCCTGCTTTTCTATGGGTGGATGATGAGTGAAGGATGTTCCTGTCAGCCATCTACCTTCGTTCTTTTCCTTGACTGATTGTTGATTTTGCCATCTGGCAAAGACCTCTGCGTATGGATTATCTTGCGTCCTGGTTGGTCTTTCTCTGTGCCTTGACTGATGGCATCCTTGCGATCATTTCCATGACTTTTCCCATTGGATCCTTGTGTTTCTCTTACTGTTGTCTGTGTTGTATTGGTATTAAGGCAATGGAAAAATGAATTGATTCCCTGTCTGTTTTTTATATTTGGTGTTCTGGCAATGGGAAAACGAAATGACTTCATGCCTGCATTTTTATATTGGGTATTCTGGCAATGGAAAAATGAAATGATTTCATGTCTGCATTTTTTTATATATTTGGTATTTTGTCAATGCAAAAATGAAATGACTTCATGCCTGCATTTTTTTATATTGGGTATTCTGGCAATGGAAAAACGAAATGATTTCATGTCTGCATTTTTCTATATTTGGTATTCTGGCAATGGAAAAACGAAATGATTTCATGTTTTCTTTTTATTATTTGGTATTCTGGCAATGGACAAACGAAATGGCTTCATGCCTGCATTTTTACATTTGGCATTCCGACAATGGAAAAACAATTAAATTTCTAAGTCTGTGTCTTGCACTTAAGAATTTCTGGTTTTTTTTTATTACCTCTTTCTTGGCAATTCGCCCCTCTGCGGCTTAGGGGTCTACGGGGGAAGAAGAGTACCCCTAGCATTGGCTAGGAGGTACCGGTGAAGTCTCATCGATCGGAAAGCGGGTGTTGGATGGAGCGAGTGGAACATCAACTTAGAGCGGGCAATCAGGCAACGATACGCTTTCTTCATTTTGTAGTAGTAATATGCTTTGGATCTGCATGTTTAGTGGGTAAGTAAATTGATTATCTAGCATTCTATTTGTTGACTGAATTTTCCTTAGCCTAGCTCGATGATTGATTGGCTCCCATGGCCTTCGATTCCCAACATGTCTTGACCGCCTTGGGTGTATTGATTTGTGAAGTTTGTGGTTGTTTTTCCCTTCATCCCTAGCTCATCAGTCCTCGCCTGAGCAGTCGACTAGGAGCCTGATCTACGGTCGTCGCTTCAGAGTTAATAGACCTATGGATCTCAACGCCCTGCTTTTCTATGGTTGGATGATGAGCGAAGGACGTTCATGTCAGCTGTCTACCTCCGTTCTTGGCCTTGGCTGATTGTTGATTTCGCCATCTGGCAAAGACCTCTGTGTATGGATTATCTTGCTTCCTGGTTGGTTTTTCTCTATGCCTTGGCTGATAGCATCCCTGCGATCATTTCCATGACTTTTCCCATTGGATCCTTGCGTTTCTCTTACTGTTGTCTACGTTGTATTGGTATTAAGGCAATGGAAAAATGAATTGATTCCCTATCTGGTTTTTATATTTGGTGTTCTGGCAATGGAAAAACGAAATGACTTCATGCCTGCATTTTCATATTGGGTATTCTGGCAATGGAAAAACGAAATGATTTCATGTCTACATTTTTTTATATATTTGGTATTCTGTCAATGGAAAAACGAAAGGACTTCATGCCCGCATTTTTTTATATTGGGTATTCTGGCAATGGAAAAACGAAATGATTTCATGTCTGCATTTTTTTATATTTGGTATTCTGGCAATGGAAAAACGAAATGATTTCATGTCTTCTTTTTCTTATTTGGTATTCTAGCAATGGAAAAACGAAATTACTTTATGCCTGCATTTTTACATTTGGCATTCCGACAATGGAAAAACAATTAAATTTCTAAGTCTGCGTCTTGCACTTACGAATTTTTGTCTTTTTTTTATTACCTCTTTCCTCGCAATTCGCTCCTCTCTGGACTGCATTTCATTTTACTGCTGGGGCAAGTTTTGCCCTTGTTGAAGACTAAGTTAAGCATTAAAAACTTACTGCTATTGGATTCCTGGGAATGCCCATGTTTTGTCTTTTAAAAGCTGATTGATATGCGGTTGAATTACCTACGATTTTGTCATTTATTCTGTGACTGAGATTGTCGTGGAAGGCCCACGCTTTTGGCCTTTAAAAATTGACTGATATGTTGTTAATTGCCCACTATTTTGGGTCATTTAAATTTGTGTCTGAGTTTTCTGATTAAATGCCCACGTTTTGGCTATCAAAAAGATTGACCGAGTTTGTTGTTAACGTCCACGTTTTTCTGTTAAAACAATGGACTGAGTCACTGTTAAATGCCCACGAATTATCCTTAAATTATAGCTTGTGTTTGTTGAGGTATGGCATAGCGTTTCACCATTAATTGTGACTGCGTCTTGTTGCTGGTGTGACCATGTTTTGCCCCTTTAAATTGTTGATTGCGATTGCTAGAATGGATACAAATTTTCCTTAAGTGTTGCCTGCGTGGTACTATATTATTGCCATATTAATTGCCAGGATAATTTGCTACAGTGAGTTATTGGACAACAGTTTCCTTCATATTGATTAATTGCCACAACGAGTTAAACGGTTAACAGTCATGAAAATTGCCTGGTTATTGCGCTATTAATTGTTTGTTAACAATTATGTCAATTGCCTTGTGAATTGCTATACTAATTGTCAGGTTAATTAACATGTTAATCGCCTCATCATGCTATATTACTTGTTAGTATAACAGTCATGCAAATCGTCGTGTTATTGCTAAATTAATTGTTATGTTGACTGTTATGTCAACTACTTTGTTAATTGTGATATTAATTGTTAGGTAACAATTATGCTAACTGCCTTGTTAACTTTGCTACAACGACGTTAATATTTAGCAGTTTCTTTCTCATTATTAATAAGATGGGTAATATTGTTGGTTCGGTCAATATAGATAGACCTCACGTCGAGATTTAGTTGTTCATAAGTGTTATAATGGTAGCTTTCTACAATAAAATTGTTAATGCTGTTAATTAAGTTGATGGCTAGTTGGATGGAGATTTGGATTAATATTGAATTGCCCAATTAGACTGCGATTAATGATTAAACGAGTTTAGTAAGTATTGACCCAAGTAGAGTTTAGAATCGCTAAATTAAAATGTGGTTAATGATTAAATTGTGATGCATAATTTCCGAATTGATTCGTAATTGATGTTATTTAGATTGAATTTGATGATTTAATGGTGATGAAGAATTGTTGAATTGATTCGTAATTGATGTTATTGATTGAATTTAATGACTAAGGTATAATGTAGAATGGCTGATTGGATTGTATTTAATGTTAATCTGATGTTAAGTTAAAGGCTGATTTATAATTTAGACTTGCTAAAATTTGATGGATAATCGATGCCAAAACAAATTGTAACTTGATGTGCCCCATTAGAATGGAACCCATGTTAAATTAGAATGTAATCATGGACCGGTTGGCCTGGGTGATTGGTGGGGTCGGGGACAATGTCTTGTGGGCTGGAATCACCCCTGGTCTTCGTTCTTTTGTGTCTCGTCGACCTTTTGTGTGGGGTAGGTATAGTCTCCCAGTCAGTTTTCAATTCCTAGTGCGTCGGAGTTTTCTAGAGTCCTTGGTCCAGATAGATTATGTTTGTGTCAAATTTATTGACGCATCTATCACCTGGGAACAACATGATTCCTGATGCAGGGATCATGGCACACCTTATGGGTTAGCGACGAATGATATCTTGGTCGGAGTCGGTGCCTACCATGTGAGTGTGGTTGAGTGTCGTATGTTGATTTGGGCGCATGTGTTGGTTTGTGTGCCTTGAGGTTCTATTCTTATTCGTCAACGTCATTATGTCGGGAAGGGAAAGTTGTCCCTTAGCTTGTAGGCATGTCTTTTTGCGTCGAGTAGTTAGTCGTTACTCCTGTTATTCTGTGCATGTTTTGCCCAATCGCCCTTGTGCCTGTGCGTGGTGTCATAGTTGCCTGTTTCCTGGGTTGCATCCTTCTGTTCGTCGTCTCTGGTGTGGTCAAGTTGTTTCCATCATTGCCTTCTTGCCTCTTAAATCTTAAAAAAAAAAAAATTGCACTTCTGCTTCGCTTGTGGTCGTAACGAAGGGGACGTTACATATGGTATCAGAACGGGTTCAACCCTGCGACTGTGGATCGCCATGCTTTCCATTGTAGTAAACCTTTGAGTCTTAACGTAACACTATTTTAAAACTTTAACTTTCCCTTACGATAAGCACCGTTAGATGACACCGTAGAGATTCATGGTGAGGTATTGTGGATGGAAGTGCGGCGCCTCTAGAAGTTCTACACCCTCGGAGTCTGACCCCCAAGGGGAGGAACAAGTCCTTGGGCTGGATTTGCTTGTAGTAAGGGATGATGGTGGTCTAACACAGCCCTTCTAGTTAATGTCAAAGGCCTTGCTTCACCATCAGTACTAAGATGAGGCTAGGGCACCTGTACCCCTGAGGGTCCACAACGTACCCTAGCTAGTATCGTTAGCATCCACCGAGAACTCGAGAGAGTTGATTTCTCGAGTCCACGAGTGTCACGGACAGCTATGCCGTCGAGGCATGGTTGTGAAGCAAGGCATTGTGCTTCATGCTTTGCGATCACGACCTTGAGCATGAAGGTCTACTTGGTGGTCTTTCACTGAAGGGGAACGCTCTTCTATGGCGGAAGATGCTCCTGCCACTTTGAACATGGCCGTCGACGACGTGTCATGGGAACTGTTCCAAGAACAGTTCTAGAAGAGGTATCTTTCCAAGGAATTCGTTGAGTGCCAGCTCAACGATTTCGACGCCTTGCGACAGGGAGAATGTACGGTGTTGAGTACGAGGCCCATTTTTGGAGCTACTTCGATGTGCTCCGCACCCTCACCGAGAAACTTAAGGTCAACGAGTTTGTGTTGGCCTTAGCATTGGAATTCATCTTCTACTTCGGGTACCAAGATTACTGGACCAAAAAAAGTATGTTGGAATGTGGGGAGCCACATTTCCAGCATGACTGCCCAGTGAAGAGGACTAGAGCATCTGGATCATCGGACCCACTACCCTGGGAGATTTGGGCAAGGCCCATCGGAATCTTGTAGCGGTGAATAACCACCAGGCAGAGCACCAGACGCTTAGTATTTGATTAATCTCGGTGCTACCGAGAGTTCCATTCTAGTGCCACGTTAAAAAGGATTAAAGTAGAGACAGTCGAACAGGATGAGTTCGACTTTGTAGAGATGGCTTTGAGAGCCAAACAGAGGGTTGGAGGAAAGGTTACAGGTTGTACCCTTAACCTGGGAGATTTTGTCACCAGGGACAACCTGTACGACACGATCTTAGGATCTTGTGATGTCGTGATCAATATGGATTGGTTGGAATCGCTTGAGGCGATACTCAACTGTAAGACAAAGCGGGTGAGCTTGGTCGATGTGAGGGGCAGAGACGCGTGATTGTAGGTCGGAACCAAGGATTTTCCCTGAGCTTCATCTCTTCCTTGCATCTATGGAAGAGCACGCACAAGGGGTGTACGCTTTATGTGATCCTTGCGTTAAAAGAAAAATGAGAAGCGGAAGGTCTAGAACACCTTCCGGTGGTGAGAGAGTTTGCAAACGTCTTTCCAGAGGAGTTACTTGGGATGCCACCGAAGATGTAATTGTAGTTTACTATAGACCTAAAATCGA
Organism: Picea glauca; assembly: GCA_000966675.3. Taxonomy (NCBI): domain Eukaryota; kingdom Viridiplantae; phylum Streptophyta; class Pinopsida; order Pinales; family Pinaceae; genus Picea; species Picea glauca. The sequence continues at coordinate 1,763,721 of JZKD02S1672770.1, forward strand.
GGACTGAACCAATAGCTAGGACGCCTTATCGGATGTCAACCCCGGAGTTACAGGAGTTGAGAATGCAACTGAAAGAGTTGCTGGACCTGGGACTGATACGTCCAAGTGTGTCACCGTGGGGTGTGCCTGTTATTTTCATATGAAAGAAGGATGGGTCGTGGAGGCTCTGCATTGACTACCGTCAATTGAACAAGGCCATGATCAAGAATCAATATCTGTTGTCGAGGATTGATGATCTGTTCGATCAGAGGAAGGGTGCGGCGGTGTTCTTGAAGATTGACTTGCGATCAGGATACCACCAGTTACGGATTAAGGAGGATGATGTCCCTAAGATGACCTTTAAGACGAGGTTTGGACATTACGAGTTTACTGTTTTACCATTTGGACTGATGAATGCCCCAGGGGTATTCATGAGTTTGATGAACGGGGTGTTCCGCAAGTACTTAGACAAGTTCGTCCAAGTATTCACTAACTATATTGATTTACTCTCGGACGGTGGAGGAGCATGACGAGCACTTAAGCTTGGTACTACAATGTTTGCGAGAGTACAAATTGTATGGGAAGTTGTCCAAATTCTCATTTTATCAATCGGAGATTCACTACTTAGGGCATGTCATCTCCGGCGAAGGTATCGTCGTGGATCCAACCAAGGTCGAGGCTATTATGGAATGGCCTGTGTCGACGAACGTCACATAAGTACGTAGCTTCATGGGTCTAGTAGGATACTATTGACGGTTCGTTGAGGGATTTTCGAAGATAGAAAATCCGATCATGGAATTACAGAAGAAAAATAAGAAGTTTGTCTGGACCGAGAAATGCGCGGAAGCATTTGGAAGGTTCAAGGAGCTGTTGACAACAGTGTCGATACTAAAGGTCCCTGACATGGACGCGGACTTCCTGGTATGCACTGACACATCCAAGGAAGGCTTAGGCGGAGTCTTGATGCAAGACAGTCAAGTGAACGCTTACATCTCGAGGAAACTGAGAAGGCATGAGGAGAACTATGAAACGCACGATTTGGAATTGTTAGCCATTGTTTATGCCTTAAAGGTTTGGAGACACTACCTTGTTGAATGAAAATTTGAACTAAAGATGGACCACTGTGGACTACAACACATCTTTACGCAAAGCAACCTGAACGCGTGACAACGACGTTGGTCGGAATTACTTAGCGAGTATGACTTCGAGATTACTTACATAAAAGGAACAGTGAACGGAGTGGCAAACGCATTGAGTCAGAGACCACACATCTTTTCGGTGTTGCCTCTTCAGACGAATCTACGTGAAAAGATTCTAACTTTACAGTGTGACGATGACTAGTACAAAGAGGTCGAGGGTTTTAACGAACAAAACACAATGATGGTACCAAGATTTGAAGGATTTTCGTATGATGACGATGGTTTATTGAGGCTTAAAAATCAAATTTACGTACCACCGAACGACGAGTTGCGGAGCTTGATCCTGAGTGAGGCTCATAGAGTAGTTTACATGGCTCACCTGGGAGTCACGAAGATGAGGGCAAACCTTAAACTCTTATTCTTCTAGAAGGGAATGAAGGCAGATATAGTCAACTATGTTTCCAGATGTTTAGAATGTCAGCAGGTGAAGGCTGAACATAGACACCGAGCAGGATTACTACAGCCACACGTTGTTCCGAAATTGAAATGGGAGGTTATTTTGATGGATTTTATTGCGGGATTGCCACTGACAGCAAGGAGATGCGACTCGATTTTCATGGTAGTCGACACTTTGACGAAGAGTGTTCATTCATTCATGTGCGTATGACGCATTAGGCACCTGACATAGATAGAAGTTTTCATCAGTAATATTCTGCGGTTGCATGGTGTACCTAAGAGAATTTTATCCGATCGAGGATCGATGTTTACTGGACGATTTTGGACTAGTTTCCAAGAGGCCTTGGGAACCCGACTTAACTTTAGTACTGTGTATCACTCGGAGACTGACAGGCAGACCGAACGAACGAACCAAACCTTGGAGGACATGTTGTGCATGTATGTGATGGACCAACCAAGGCGTTGGGAAGAATTCTTACCACTGATAGAATTCACATATAACAACAGTTACCAAGGCACCATTAAGATGGCGTCTTTCGAGTTTCTTTACGGGCGACCATGTCAGATGCCTTGAGTTGGGATCGGCTTGAGGATAGGGTCCTGGTGGGACCAGAAGCAATCTAAGAAATGGAAGAGAAAATGAAAACAATAAGACAAAGGATTAAAGAAGCACAGGATCGACATAAGAGTTTTGTCGATGCGCACCGTGTCGACTGTAGTTACGAGGTTGGCGATTGAGTCTTCTTGCGGGTTAAGTCGCATAAGAGTTCGATCAAGTTTGGAAAGGGAGATAAACTATCTCCTAGGTTCGTGGGATCCTATGATATTGAGGAAGGGAGAGACCCGTGGCTTATTGACTAGCCTTGCCTGATTCTTGAGGCGTATGCATGATGTCTTTTACGTCTCTATTCGAGATATTATGATTAGTGATCCTACACATGTTTGACTTGAGCACCCTATGGGTGACGGATGAGGGTGTGCTCATGGTTGAGCTGATTCGCATCCTGGATCATCTCATTCGACGGCTACAACGTCAAGTAGTAAATGAGGTCAAGGTCCAGTGGGACCACTATAGTCCGCACTCCGCTGGGAAGATGCATATGATATGTGCCATCAAATTCCATTTTTGTTTGATAGATAGACTTATGATACTGTGATACACTTTATTTCGGCACTTATACTATGAAACTTCGGGACGAAGTTTAGACCAAGAGGGGGTGTATGTAACATCCCTCTCTTGCGCACTGAGCGAACTTATTCCTTGAGGACACTTGCTTGCAAGTGATCCAGATTATTCTGCTATTAAAACTTTTGATTTTGATTATGAGGCATTATGGGTAGATGTCATGTTGTTTTGCTGCATTAACATAGACAGGTGCTATTGACTCAGTTCTATTGAGTGTGCAAGATTTCAGACCTCGAGGATGCAGAGGCATCGATGGAACCCCTTGGACTCCGAATCGAATCAGGGAGTGAAGTAATGGGGTTTGATTGTTTTATATGTGATACTAGTTCATTTGATTAGATGATATGATTATGGATATATTTCTGACATGATTCATTGATGATGCAGGCTGATGATAGCTTACCGACCAAACTCACATGTGGAGTAGAGGGGTCACGCACGACTACCAGAGAGGTTGAGGGAGAGGTGTGGACAATAGCCCTACCACAACCTACTAGCACTTCCGTCGTGGCTCGAATTGTAGGTTAACGTTTACCTAGTTCAAGAGGACCCATGATGTCGCGAGGGAAAACTGCGACAGTCGCTCACGATGATTCTAAGGGGCACACAATAAGGTGGGGGCCTTATTCCTTAGAGGCCCTTAGTCTCCCACAATTTCACCTGGCGAAGTATTGACTCTAGGGGTTTTTTATGTCTACCAAGTCAGTCAAGAGGCAAGTGGCACCCTTGGAGCACGTGATGCGTCCTGAAGGGCATGTCGTGCAAGAAAAATGGAAAGAGGTGAGTGGCACCCTTGGAGCATGTAGTGCGTCCTGAAGGGCACGTCGCACAAGGGAAACAGATGAGGCGAGTGGCACCCTTGGAGCACATAGTGCGTCCTGAAGGGCATGTCGCGTTGTTAATGATAAATTAATGAACCTAGATGGCCTTAAGGCAAGTAACGTGATAAGAAATTAAAAAAAAAAAATCCCTAATAATTTGTTGACCAGCACGAAAATTAAAATTTAGGTGTATATTATATTGGTGGAAGAATTTTTTTATCCTTTTTTATATATATATATATATATATATATATATATATATATATTTATAAAAATAAAAATATATATTTACAAAAATAAAAATAAAATAAATAATGATGATAATCTTCTTTAATCTTGTAACAAGAAGGGAGTAAGCAATTTAATTGATTCATAAAAATCTATTGGGATAAAAATAAAAAAAAGGGGGGGAAATAATTGTTTTATTATATTATGATAATTTAAAATTTATTAATTAAAAAGGGAAAAAGGAAAAAGTTAATTTCTACACCTGCAAATTTGAGTTCTAAATGAAAAGAGGAAAGAGGGAAATCTAAAATAATTAGGAAACTAGGAAAGGAGGGAAACATAAAAAGAAAAGGGAAACACAAGGGAAAAAGCAAAAAGTCAAACTTAGTAAGGTATCTAGCATTTAAGAACTTTCTAATTTAAATTGAACTAGCAAATTAATAATGGGGAAAGTCATTAAAACCTGTAAGGGAATTTGGTGACACCTAGGAGCAATTCTAGGAGTGACTCTAGGTAGGTGAGGGAAATAAGGGTAATTAATTAATTAAATAAATTAATTTATGGAGGAATGAAGGGGATGGGTGACACTTGTACGGGGAGGATTTTAGGAAGTAATTTATTAAACATTAATTTAAATGGAATTTTGGGAAAGTAAGGGACTTGTAAACTCTATATAATGGAGGGAGGAGAAGGATGATGGATCTCTTTTGTTTGTGTAACGTTACACTGCATAAATCTCTACTTGACTAACATAGCTTGTGGGAGTCGGGATACCCAGCTCGGTGAGGAGTGGTAGCTCGGCCTTGCGAGGTGAGCTGGGAGCTAGTTGACTCTGGTTAGCGTGTGTGGCCCCTTTGCGGCTCGGGGGGCTACGGGGGAAGAAGAGTACCCCTAGCATTGGCTGGGAGGTATCGGTGAAGTCTCATCAGTCGGAAAGCGGGTGTTGGATGGAGCGAGCGGGACATCAACTCAGAGCGGTCGATCAGGCAATGATACACTTTCTTCATTTTGTATGGTAGATTGTAGTAGTAATATGCTTTGGATCTGCATGTTTAGTGGGTAACTAAATTGATTGTCTAGTGTTCTAGTTGTTGACTGGATTTTCCTTAGCCTAGCTTGATGATTGATTGGCTCCCATGGCCTTCGATTCCCGACATGTCTTCACCGCCTTGGGTGTATTGATTTGTGAAGTTTGTGGTTGTTTTTCCCTTCATCCCTAGCTCATCAGTCCTCTCCTGAGCAGTCGGCCAGGAGCCTCATCTATGGTCGTCACTTTGGCGTTAATAGACCTATGGATCTCAACGCCCTACTTTTCTGTGTGTGGATGATGATCGAAGGACGTTCGTCTTAGCCGTCAACCTCCGTTCTTGTCCCTGGTTGATTGTTGATTTCGTCATCTAGCAAAGACCTTTGCATATGGATTATCTTGTGTCCTGGTTGGTTTTTCTCTGCGCCTTGACTGATAGCATCCCTGCGATCATTTCCATGACTTTTCCCACTGGATCCTTGCATTTCTCTTACTGTTGTCTGCGTTGTATTGGTATTAAGGCATTGGAAAAATGAATTGATTCCCTGCCTGCTTTTTATATTTGGTGTTCTGGCAAGGGAAAAACGAAATGACTTCATGCCTGCATTTTTGTATTGGGTATTCTGGCAAGGGAAAAACGAAATGATTTCATGTCTGCATTTTCTAATATATTTGGTATTCTGTCAATGGAAAAACGAAATGACTTCATGCCTGCATTTTTTTATATTGGTTATTCTGGCAATGGAAAAACGACATGATTTCATGTCTGCATTTTTTTATATTTGGTATTCTGGCAATGGAAAAACGAAATGATTTCATGTCTTCTTTTTATTATTTGGTATTCTAGCAATGGAAAAACAAAATGATTTCATGCTTGCATTTTTACATTTGGCATTCCGGCAATGGAAAAACAATTAAATTTCTAAGTCTGCGTCTTGCACTTAAGAATTTCTGTTTTTTTTATTACCTCTTTTCTGGCAATTCGCCCCTCTCTGGACTACATTTCATTTTACTGCTGGGGCGATTTTTGCCCTTGTTGAAGACTGAGTTAAGCATTAAAAACTTACTACTATTGGATTCCTGGGAATGCCCATGTTTTGTCTTTTAAAAGCTGACTGATATGCAGTTGAATTACCTACGATTTTGTCATTTATTCCGTGACTGAGATTTCCGTGGAAGGCCCATGCTTTTGGCCTTTAAAAATTGACTGATATGTTGTTAATTGCCCACTATTTTGGGTCATTTAAATTTGTGTCTGAGTTTTTTGATTAAACGCCCACATTTTGGCTATCAAAAAGATTGACTAAGTCTATTGTTAACACCCACGTTTTTCTATTAAAACAATGGATGAGTCGTTGTTAAATGCCCACGAATTGTCCTTAAATTATAGCCTGTGTTTGCTGAGGTATGGCATAGCGTTTCACCATTAACTGTGACTGCGTCTTGCTACTGGTGTGACCACGTTTTGCCCCTTTAAATTGTTGATTGCGGTTGCTGGAATGGAAACAAATTTGCCTTAAGTGTTGCCTGCGTGTTACTATATTATTGCCATATTAATTGCCAGGATAATTTGCTACAATGAGTTATTGGACAACAATTTCCTTCTTATTGATTAATTGCCACAACGAGTTAAACGGTTAACAGTCATGAAAATTGCCTGGTTATTGCACTATTAATTGTTTGTTAACAATTATGTCAATTGCCTTGTGAATTGCTATACTAATTGCCAGGTTAATTAACATGTTAATCGCCTCATCAAGCTATATTACTTGTTAGGATAATAGTCATGTAAATCGTCGCGTTATTGCTAAATTAATTGTTATGTTGACCGTTACGTCAACTGCCTTGTTAATTGCGATATTAATTGTTAGGTAACAACTATGCTAACTGCCTTGTTAACTTTTCTACAATGATGTTAATATTTAGCAGTTTCCTTCTCATTATTAATAAGACAGGTAATATTGTTGGTTCAGTCAATATAGATAGACCTCACGTCGAGATTTAATTGTTAATAAGTGTTATAATGGTAGCTTTCTACAATAAAATCGTTAATGTTGTTAATTAAGTTGATGGCTAGTTGGATGGAGATTTGGATTAATATTGAATTGCCCAATTAGATTGTGATTAATGATTACATGAGTTTAGTAAGTATTGACCCAAGTAGAGGTTAAAATCGCCAAATTAAAATGTGGTTAATGATTAAATTGTGATGCATAATTTTCGAATTGATTCGTAGTTGATGTTATTTAGATTGAATTTGATGATTTAATGGTGATGAAGAATTGTTGAACTGATTCGTAATTGATGTTATTGATTGAGCTTAATGACTAAGGTATAATGTATAATGGCCGATTGGATTGTATTTAATGTTAATCTGATGTTAAGTTAAAGGCCGATTTATAATTTAGACTTGCTAAAATTTAATGGATAATCGATGCCAAAACAAATTGTCACTTGACGTGCCCCGTTAGAATGGAACCCATGTTAAATTAGAACGTAATCATGGACCGGTTAGCCTAGGTGATTGGTGGGGTCGGGGACAATGTCATGTGGGCTGGCATCACCCCTGGTCTTCGTTCTTTTGTGTCTCGCTGACCTTTCGTGTAGGGGTAGGTATAGTCTCCCAATCAGTTTTCGGTTCCTCCTAGTGCGTCGGAGTTTTCTAGAGTCCTTGGTCCAGATAGATTATGTTTGTGCCAAGGTTATTGACGTGTCTATCACCTGGGAATGACATGATTCCTGATGCGGGGATCATGGCGCGCCTTATGGGTTAACGACGAATGATATCTTGGTCAGAGTCGCTGCCTACCATGTGAGTGTGGTTGAGCGTCGTATGTTGACTTGGGCACATGCGTTGGTTCACACACCTTGAGGTTCTATTCTTATTCGTCAACGTCGTTATGTCGAGAAGGGGAAGTTGTCCCTTAGCTTGTAGTAGTGTCTTGTTGCGTCGGGCGGTTAGTCGTTACTCCTGTTATTCTGTGCATGTTTTACCTAGTCGCCCTTGTGCCTGTGCGTGGTGTCATAGTTGTTTGTTGCCTGGGTTGCATGCTTCTGTTTGTTGTCTCTGGTGTGGTCAAGATGTTTCCGTCGTTGCCTTCTTGCCTCTTAACTCTTAAAAACAAAAAACAAAAAAATGCACTTCTGCTTCGCTTGTGGTCGTAACGAAGGGGAAGTTACACCAATCCTCCTACATAAAGTACAACGAAAAGGTATCCCCAGATAGTCCAAACATTGTATGAATACAAGACCCTGCCACTCAATCTCTAGAACTTCCATTAACCCGACATGAACATCTACTTCGACTAGAATATTAGCCATCCTTTTATCATCCGACTTCAATGATACTTCATTTATACATAAAAAACAACCAATGGAGTTCCCAACAGCCTGCAAAGCTTTAATGTTCCATAACTGTAAAGGTAAACTAGGTAGTAGCACCCAAACGTGTATAAAACTAAAATACTCAGTTGCAGGGTTAAAGCTGAGCCGCCACCTTTTTAGCATTAAACTACCTCTATCAAAACTCCAAAACTTTGAAAGCACCAATTCAGAATCCTCCGGATTCTTAAACATAAAACCCAACCATCCTCTCGACAACGTAAGAATCTCAGGCGTATATCCTAATAAAGGTTTCCATAACCTCTGCACCCACTCTTGAATAGATGACGAGCAATGAGAATGGTAGGCTAGTCTCCCAACTAAGGGGCATAATGCCAAGTTGCAAGACTCCTCTAGTCCTATATCCATTCCCATTACCAGCCTCCGCCTAGATTTTTTGGGTTTCCAAACTTTTACTGTTCGCTTACTCCTGTAACTTAGCTCCGGTCTCAAGTTCCTTACAAAATCAACACCAGTAGTGTTCAGAGTTACTCTCCGACTTTTAGAAGGCACCCCTCCTAACCTTTGAACCGTCTTTACAAAGGAGTTATCAACAATAAAACCAACAAACAACCCTTCCGCGTCTTTCAGAGAATGTTGTTTCAATACATTTTCTGTGAAAGATAATGGGCGCTGCTCCAAAGGTAAGTCTCTAGCACTAACTTTCACATTAATACTAACACTTGACCGCCTGTTGGGAGCATTAAGTCTATTGAGCTCATTAATCGATGCAAGGAAGCCTGGCCTTTCCCATAGCTCTTCGTCATTCGCACTTAGCATAACGTTGACTTCACATTCCATAATGTGTACACCTGGACAACGATGGAGGCTCCAGATCGATTACTCTATCGAATCTGACTGTAAACAGGTTATCTTCACCGTTAATGAGTCTAAGGATCGAGAAGTAGGTAATAAAATACAAGACAAGGATCATCTAATCCGTAGACAGAAAGGCAGGACTTAAAATTGTTAACCACACTACCAAGTAGGATAAAACAAACTAGTGAAAACGTAGCATCCTTGCAATGAAATGATAGGCCTGGAAACTGCCTGCCACCACCAGATGCAAGCACTCCACAGGGACTACAAACTAAACTACCACTGCCCAAAAATTCCCCTCTCAACTTCTAAAAACTTGAACTAACTAGAAACTAGTGAAGGCACCTGGACACTATGGACAGTCCGCCTCCTATGCGAACCCGACCACCATGGAACCTGCAACATGAAGTCCATCCAAAATTTTGAATTTCGCCTTCCCTCCAATTGATAGATAACTTGCAGTTTGAAAAATTGTACAAACATATTATTTTTTTGAACAATCATACTTCATTAAGAGTCATCAACATGTTACTTGTAAGAATTGAATTTCGGTGGGGAGGTTAGCAACCAATCCTCCCAATCACTAAGGCTACACTCAATTATTAGATTTGATATAATTTCTTTTATGGGTAATATGTAGTTAAATTGGATTTGATATAAATTCTTGTGTGGGTAATTCTTTTTATTGATATGTATGTCAAATATAGGAGTATGGAGTATGTACATAAAATACTTTATAAAAGGTTTAAGAAATGTATTTTTGTGGAATGTAAGGATGGTATTTGAGAGAGCCGCAGATGCTGGGGGCTCTGCGGCTAGGTTTTGCTAGCCACATCCTTGTTACCATGGACATGGGCGAGCGTTGGGCCACTCCCAAGGAGAGCGCGGTCGAGGGCAAGGGTGAGGGACTGGGCAAGCGTGGGAGAGGAAGCGAGCTACCAGGGCGAGAAGACTTTGTGGAGCGATGTAGTGGGTGCAGGGCGAACGAAGGTCCGACAGTGGTGGCAGAGGTTCGTTCCCAACGGGCCTGCAATGTGGCGGTCTTCTGCGACGCCTGTGGACGAGCGAGGGCTCTGCGGAAGGTGGAGAATCCGAAACCTGCAGTGGCTGCCTCCTGTTTGGGATCAAACCTATCTCTGCATTTACCAAAAGTTGTATTGTCCATAGTCGTTACTCCAGATGCATGGATCTTTGGAGTGTTGGTGGAGGCTTCCGGGGTTTTGTTGCAATGGGGGTTTTGTCCTCTCTTTGGTTTTTTTGGACCCTCTTGACCTCTTCCACCTTGGCTAGAAGAGGTTTTGGACCAGAGCTTTAAGGTCCACACCGGGGGCGTGCGGTGTACTATTTAACACTTTGAGGTCCTTTTGGGGCGTGTGATGTTGGATAAACACTTTGAGGTCCTTTTGGGGCGTGCAGTGTTGGATAAACACTTTGAGGTCCTTTGGGGGCGTGCGACAGCTGGTTCATTTACTTTTCTGCTGTATGTTGGGGTTTTTACCCTATTATGTTTCCCATTTTACAGCCTGCGCGCTGGTACTGGTGACTTTCTGGTTTCTTTTGGGGATGTAGTAGTATTTTTTGAGCATGGTCTATGGACTAGTTCTGCTATGATCATCTATTATGGTCTTGAAGATGTAAAAAAATTATTATTTCAGTAATATAATTTGAGCGAATTTTTTATTGGAAAAAGGTTGTTAGGTATGAGGGAAGGGGTCAAATAAGATTTCACCTTTTAATGGTTGGTTTTATTAATAAAAAATCAAGTATTCTCAAATAAAAGAAAGGTTCAAGTTGTAAGTAACTCAAATGCCACTTTAAGAGTAATGAGCTCAACACGTGATTTGAATAAAAAAAATTAGTTGAATTTCTATATATTTTAATATTTTATTATGCATACCATAAAATTGACTAATCACTATTTATAGTGCCAACAAATATTGAAAGAAAATATTTGAAGAACAAAAGCAAAATAGGTCTCTTATTAAAAAAACAAGTGATTTATAAAGACAAAATTTCCTCAATGCATCATAAGTAAGGTAAGTGTTTTCTTCTATGAAAACATATTTGAAGGACTATTTTCTTGTTTGATATAATATCAAAGATTGACTAATTGTTTGAATGTGTTTTTTTTAAAGCAAATATTAAAGAATTGAGCCTCATCTTATGTATATCATAAAATCGACTAATCACTGTTTTGGGGCCAGATAGTGGAAGAGATATCATAAAATCGACTAATATTTGTTTTGGGGGTCAAATAGTGGAAGAAATATCATAAAATCGATTAATCATTGTTTTGGGAGCAAAATAGTGGAAGAGCATATCTGAAGAGCAAAAAAAAGAGACTCTCATAAAGAACATGTAATTCATAAAGACAATTTTTTCTTAGTGCATCATAATAGGCAAGTGCTCTCTTCTATGTAAACATATTTCAAGGACTTTGCATGATAACTTTCTTGTTTGATATAATTTCAAAGATTAACTAATTGTATGCATATGTTTTTTTGTGAGGAAAGTATTAAAAATTTGATCTTGGTTAGATGAGGTAGTTTAAATGTTGTGAGTTTGTGTTTGGGGTTAAAATAGATCTTTTGTAGTTTCTTTTATTTTGTTCTTTCTATTCCAAAATTACATGGACACATGAATAAAGATGCCCGTATTCATTATTTGGTTCCTGCCATGTTTAAAACACTCTTTAATTCACTTTCAATAATTTGAGTATAAATTATGAATGAATATTGAATTGTTATGCTTTTAATTAATGAGAATTGTTGACTTACTAGCTTATTGATTATGTATGATTGTTGTGATTATGTATGATTGTTGTGAACATATAAGAACAATGCATTAGGGACATCATTTGTTATAGAAGTCCATGTATAGGATATGTGTGTGCTAGCTAAACCTACATATCCAATGCACACACATTATTATGGTTTCATAAATACAATAGTTATTATAATAAGTTATTAATTATTTAATACTTA
>JZKD02S1672772.1:0-13809 GCA_000966675.3 Picea glauca
TTTTCCAATTGGTAGAAATCTATGTTGGTTTTCTAGTTTCAACTAAACAGGTGAATAACCTAATGTGGGTTCTCCCATACATTTCCATGTCTTCTTGGGTAATACATTGAATTCAGATCCTAAATTCATTATAATATCTCCCATGTTGAAATATCCAATGTTGGCATTCAACCTGAACTCCCTACTTGTTCTCCTCCTTGTATGTAGGTGATTGTCTATTTTCTTCTCTAATTTTTCTTCTACTTCTATGCTACATATTTCTAGCATGTTTTTTAATACTTTAAAAGAGGATGGATCATTTAGTATTTTTACACATGATTGAAAAAATCCTTTAATCGTACTTACTTGTCCCATGGGCTATGTTTCTTTTGTTTGATCCAAAAATGAAGGCATCTTGTACTCGAGTGCTTTCTTACTATGCGGCATGATTGATGTCGACGTAATGTCTGGCTTCATAAATTCTTGTCATATCTCCTTCTCATTCTGTGCGTCAAACTGCTTCCTTGGTTCGACATTCTTCTTCACCCATTGGTGTTGTGTTGGTTTGACAGGCCCCCAACACTGACATGTGGCTCATCCTGAGCCACCTAAACCTTGTGTTCTTTGTCGATCTCTATTGTGATCGCCTGAAAGTTCTCTGTGAGATCGTTTTCTTGTGTTTGGGCCTGCACGGTCTTTTCCTTGAGTGCGTCCATTACTTGCACTACAATCTCATCGTTGATCATCCCCGTGCACTCTGCCTGAGTTTGTGCCATGTTCTTCTTTGTGTCTTATGTCTATGCAATGACCTCTGTTTCTCGCTCTTGGAGTGGTTCCATTTGAGCTTGGAGCTCCTTTTTCTGTGTTTGTGCAACTATGAGTTCTTCCTGTAGTTTCTTCATATCCTGTGCTCCTTTGACGCACTCCATGATCGACATTGTCTTCATTCTCTACTTGAGGTCCTGGATAGTTGTGATTATCCTCTCTTCTTCCTAGTCCCACTGCTATATCTATTGATCCTCTTCCAGCTTCGTCCAAAGACGTGTTGCCTTATCGAACAAGTCAATCGTTGCATGGACTTGTCGCTCCATCTCCTTTATCTGCGTTGTTTCCTCCTGCTTCCTCTTATCCTTCACCTCTGGTGGAGTGGTAGGTATGAGCTTCTCCTAGAGGTACTCGATCTCCTATTTATATTGATCATTTGTCTGCACAATCCGATCAATATTTTGTGTCACCGTGAGTTTTTCCATTTGCACGCTCTTTGGGATTTGCTCATAGGCTACGACCAATTCCTTCTCCAACCTATCTGTGCGGTATTTTTCATCTTTGGTATCAATCTTAGCCTGCTCGAGTACCAATTCCAACTCGTCCTGATTGTCCCTTGTTTTTTTTAATTTTGTTGTGTCTGTGTGTGCACGTGACTGTACCTCCTATGCGATGCTGACTTGTAGTTTATACAAGGCCTTGGTTGGTATCTTCTTCAATACCAATTGTATTTGGTCCAAGTCCTTTAGGGGTGTCTACCCCATGATTTCATCCATGCATAGCATGTTGGGTGTAATGTGAAATGCCAATCTCAGTTGTTCTTTCATTTGGATCCTGTCCTACTTGCTTGATCCAACCTCACCTCCTATCTATGATGTTGGTGGGACTCTTCCTACAATGTTGTTGGCTGCCTGTGATTGTCTGAGCTATTGGAGAAGCTATCACATTTATTCTATCTCCTCCTCAATCCCATCCCTTTGTCACTGAGCATTGTCAAAATCCTCCACTATGCGATCTTGGACCATTTGGGCCACCATGTCTACGTCATCCTCGGTGATTGTGTATTTTGGGAGAGTTCTATGCACCTTCTCTTTCTTGTGCGCACCCCCCATTTAGATGACTGGCCTCTTAGTCTGGCCTTTCTCCTGCTGAGTATCACTTGATGTGGTTCCTTGTGTTGTCTCAGTGTGTTTCTCCTATACCCGTGGTGCCTGTGTGTTTTTCTTTTTCCTCGCTTGGGTGCCTTTCTTTTACGCCCCACCTTTTTTTCTATTGCGCCTTTTTCTGACCTATCCTTGGCTTCTTGGGCACTATTATCTCTTCGACAGGTGTCCGTCCCTATCTTACCTCGTCCTCCATTTCTACAGGAATTTCTCGATTAAGGACTGGAATCCTCTAGTCATCATCCGAATATTTAATGGCCATCTCTATGTCTGCCTCCTTGATACAGTAGCACAGTTGTAACCATTGATTGTTGGATATTTCCATGCCTAGATCCACATTGCATGTCTAGTTTCTTTGAAGTTGGCTATGCCCTGATACTATGCGACCACTTTTGGCGTCACTCTCCAGGTGTTGGCGATGCTCTGATGTAGATCGTTATGATATCCTTCGAATATGGTTGCATTCTCCTTTCTGTTCTTGGCGTCCAAAGGGGATCCCAGTGATAGGTATTGCACTACATGGCAAGGATTGGGTCCAGTGGAAAAGAATGAATACCTTTGCTCCTTCCATCCAATAAAGTCTATCAGGATGAGTAGCCATGAATAGTGAAATTTTGTCCCCAGATCCTGTGCATCCTTGCAGTCGTCTAGGAATAGATTCAGAAAATATAGGGCCCAGGTGAGTGTGGTGCCCTTTGCACACTGTGATACAACTGCAACAACCCTAGCTGGGATTCTTCCTTGTGGAATTTCCTGAGTAATTTGTATGCCATAATTTTTCTGGCCATTCTTGTCATTGTGTCACTATTACGATTTATTATGATTCTGTGTGACCCCTTTCGGTACCATATTTATTATTTATTTCATCGGTCGATGCCTTCTCCTTTGTCTTGTCCTTAAGGAACTGCGTGGGGTCTGTTGATATTATGGTAGCTGCGGGAGGTATTTACCTCCACGTGTAAACCTGAAAAGAATAGAAGACTCTGGAAAGCAAGAGAAACCCTAATGAGTTGTCTAATAACCCTAGAAGACTTGTTGGCTCAAGAATATAATTTATATTAGGTTATTAGCCTCCAAGAGAAGAATTTAGCCAGAAGAATTAATATACACTGAACAGACAGGTACCCATAAGGAGAAGTCATCCCTAGTAAGTCTGCCAGAACCACTATAAATACAGGGCACCGGTCTCTCATTTGACACATCTCAGTAGTTGTAGAGAGCCAGTTATGTGTAGTGCAGTTGCAGTCTTGTGCGTAGGTTTGGAGGAGAGTTGTTGGTGCAACTACTGCAGCTAGCAATTACGTTTTGTCTTGGACTATCTCTTGGCTAGGGTTTGGAACATTTGATCAGTGTTTTTTGATGTGTTATCCTTGGGGAAAGGTGTGCTAGCCTTTGTTTGGATATCTAGCCTAGGGTTTCCTTCCATAGTGATTCTCTGTCAAGGTTAAGGTGCTTGGAGGGTGGCTTCGACCTATGGTTGGGTGACAAGGGTATTGTCAATGGTAAAACGAGAACACATATTTCATATTCTAACAGGTTATGGGTCCACACCTCCTTCAATCAGTCTAAACACTAGAAGGAAACATAGCTTCTAGGATATTGAGCTCACTGAGGAACTGTCGCTAGGGTTACTAGTAGAAGTAGCTTCCAAGACACTGTCGCTAGGGTTACTAGAAGGAGCAGTTGCAGAAACCCTAATCCTCTTGTTGAGGCACCTTAATCGAATGGATTGACCTAATCTCCGGATAGATCAGTGTGCTCTAGCCTAGCACATCTCCTGATACTCTCAGTAGGCCAAGATGTAAAGTTTGAGTTTTTGGTCAAATCTAGGGTTTGACCAAGTCAAAGCAGCGATGACTTATTCTATGAAGTCAGAGAACAAGTTATATGGAGCCTCTAAATTTAGAGGGTGGAAGACAAGGATTGACCTCATCCTCCCCAGGAATAAAGTGTTGGATATCATGAAAGAAAAGATCGTGAAGCCAGAGTTTGAAGAAGGAAAAGAGAAGGAACCACAGAACCTTGTAGCTATGGAGAAGTTCAAAGACAGTGATATCAATGTTATGAGTATCATAGTGGAATATATAAAATACCACTTGAAACCCTACATCTCCCATCTTGACTGATCGAAGAAGATGTACGATGCCCTAACAAATCTCTTCTCAGTCAGAAACATTGGACAAGTAATGAGTCTGAAGAATGAACTCTGTGACATGAAGATGAATGACAATGACAACATAACATCATACTTTGTGAGAGTCTCTCAGTTAAGAGATAAAATACAAGCTATTGAAGAGATCATATCAGAGAAAGAATTGGTAAACATAATACTCAATGGTCTTCGCAAGACGTGGGATGCATTTTCTGTAAGCATGAACACAAGAAAGGAGTATCTGACATTTGAAGAACTTTGGATTTGCTGTGCTCAACAATAATCAAGGATCATTGCAAAAGAGAAACCCTGAAAGAAGTACGATGATCAAGCCTTCATAGCAAGATTCAAGAACTTCAGGAACAAAAGGAAGATTGGTTCAAGGAGGAAGCCAAATCAAGAGAAAGACATTTCAGAAGTACAATGCTTCAACTTTCGAAAGTATGATCACTACAAGAATCATTGTCCCGAGCTAAAGAAAAGGAAGGAGAAACACGAAGCATCAATTGCTAAAGAAAAGGAACCCACAAAGAAGGCTAAGCAGGATGGAAGAGACTTCTTCTTCTAAAGGTAACACAACTCTTCTTATTTCTTGTACATATCTTGTCTATATCGTCTCTATACATATCTTGTATATCTATCTCTTGGAAGATAATGTATTCCAAGAAGAACTATACCTATGGAAGAACAACAAGATAAGAATGGATATCATTAGATAATACACATGAAAGGATGAAACACAAATCATGTGAAAGCTATTGCAAGATAAGATGAATCAATCATGAAGAGACTTAGAAGAAGCAAAGATAGAAAGAAGTTAGTGATCAAGAGGAAATTGTAAAGAGACTTATGACGTTTTGTAGAAGACAACAAGACGAAAGCATGGACTCTATTAGACAAGAGAGCGAATTATATATTGAAGAAGAAAATAAAGATGTCTATGGAAGTGTGGACTCTTTTAGAAAGAGGGACCTGATTATATGCACTCATACATGAAGCAAGGATTAGGAGGGAGCTAATCCTATGATCCATTGAAGATGATGAAGTATATATCCATGATACCAGCAATGAAAGACAGTATACTTCAAAGAGAAGCCTTAAAGTATCCCTGGTTTTTCATCCACATCCATGATCCTATGATGGAATCCTTAGGGCATGAAATCTATGAGAAACTCCATGGACCCAAGAACTAAAAAAACACATGAATATTCCAAGAAAGAAAGAGAAGCCAGAACAACCAGTCATTGTATCAAGAATCACAAGATTATCAGCCTGATATAAACTCAATAAAAGCAATCAAGTAGAGGAACTGAAAGTCGTGATGAAGAATAGTCCATGGAATACTTATGAAAGAAATCATTGCGAGATCCAAAAACTAGAGGTTTTCCCAGATGGAGGGAGAAGACTATGATGATTACTTGTTCCAGTAAACCAGACTTGTCACTACATGAGTCATTATATCATCCGCAACATCCATGAGTTGGAGTTCTACATCAGATAAATACAAGAATGTTCTCCAGAGAAATTGAATAAAGAGTGTATGAAGAGAAATCTCAATACTTTGAGGCATACCATAAAGAGACCCTTGTATGCATATATAAGAAGATAACTTGATGGAGAACCTCCAGTGCATAGTAGAAGCATGGTGAAGATTCCCTACAACATCAAGATGATTACTTAGTATATCAGATCTCATGATGATAGAAGAAGTATCACATGGATATGTTCCATCTTTTCCAACAATGATATACTCTATAGTTCAGAGCTACATGAAGCCTTCATAGAAAATCAATGTTCCAGACTAAATTACATTTGAAATCAAGCATTACATTATCCATGATGAAGTGCAGAAAGGATAAAGTGGTTCTCCAATACATATCTCCACAGATGAGCAGATAAGAAGACATTTTGGTAAAGCTTATATCCAAGATGAAAGAGTTTGCGCAGTCAAGATGGAGCTCGTGGAGATGAATTCCTTATTGAAAAAGGAAGAGATGACTCCCAAGTTGGGAGGGAGCACTAAGAATATTATCGAAGACATTCATTTTCAAGATTGAAAAATAGTCCATCTTGGACAGATGCTTTCCTGTTCGGAAAGTGGATTGAGATTTCTGACGGACAACGATTTCCCATTGTGGTTAACATGGGAAATGGTCCAGATTGCTGATGTATCATAGACAGTGACTTCCCATTGTGGTTAACATGGGGAGTGGTCTAGGGAAGTCTCTCTTCTTGAGGGTTACTCAAGAATACTAGCCCACCTCGCCGGACAACGATTTCTCATTGTGGTTAACATGAGGAACGGTCTGTATTGGAGGTTGATATAGGACCATGTTTTCCTCTTATGGTTAATAGAGGAAATGGTATGGATAGTCATTCCTTAGGGCTTATACATTCTCTCCAGGGTGCACTTTGATTAGTGTAGGAGGAATGGACCAGGGTGGGGAATGGTCCAGGCTCAACAATCAGGGACAGACATTCCTTAGGATTTATACATTCTCTTCAGGGTGCACTTTGATTAGTGTAGGAGGAATGGCCTAGGGTGGGGAATGGTCCAGACTCAACATTCCTTAGGGTTTATACATTCTCTCAAGGGTGCACTTTGATTAGTGTAGGAAGAATGGCCCAGGGTGGGGATTGGTCCAAGTTCAGAAGAAAAGATAGTTATTCTTCCTTGCTTGAGAAGAATAGTCCAGATATCTCATTGTTCTATTCTGAGGGCAGATATTCTTTCAGATCTCACAGATGTGAGTGAAAGATTGGCCCAGATATTTCAGTTTATATCATAACATTGTTTCTATGAAGGTTTCTATTAGATGTTTGTTATGAAGACTGTATGACAGTAGATGTAGACTACTGTGGTGGATATGTTCCACTATTCGTGACTATACGTTGTTGATCAAGTACTTGTGTGTTACTTAGTGCGGTAATGTACCACTGGATTGTAGTTATGTACTACTATGGATAGACACAGTTGTGTTCTATTTTTGTTCTGATTTCCTTGAAGACTATTAACAATTTATTGGAGATAATCATCACCCAAATGAATGATGAATAGAGATTTTCCAGACGGAAAATAGTTCAGAGAATTTACTCTTCTAGATTAGAAGAATGGATCTTGTATCACTCTGTGGAGTGAGCATCATGTATAATTACTTAGATAGAGTATGGTTTCAAGAAATAATGCAACTGATGACACTGATCGTGATGGTGATGATCATGATCTAGTCATGAGATAGTCTAGATGACTATGTTGATTCTACCGGGTGAATGGTATGCTTTTGTGCTCAAGACCATTGCCTGTAAATACCTCCCTAGCTAGGAGGGAGTGTTGATATTATGGTAGCTGCAGGAGGTATTTACATCCACGTGTAAACCTGACAAGAATAGAAGACTCCTGGAAGAAAGAGAAACCCTAATTAGTTGGCTAATAACCCTAGAAGACTTGTCGGCTCAAGAAGATAATTCATATTAGGTTATTAGCCTCCAAGAGAAGAAGTTGGCCAGAAGAATTAATATACACTGAACAGACAGGTACCCAGAAGGATAATTCGGCCCTAGTAAGTCTGTCAGAACCACTATAAATATAGGGTGCCAATCTCTCATTTGACACATCTCAGCAGTTGTAGAGAGCCAGTTCTGTGCAGTGTAGTTGTAGTCTTGTGCGCAGGTTTGGAGGAGAGTTGTTGGTGCAGTTGTTGCAACTAGAAGTTACCTTTTGGCTTGGACTATCTCTTGGCTAGGGTTTGGAACATCTGATCAGTCTTTGTTGGTGCGTTATCCTTGGGGAAAGGTGCACTACCCTTTGTTTGGCTATCTAGCCCAGGGTTTGCTTCTGGAGTGATTCTCTATCAAGTTTAAGGTGCTCGGAGGGTGGCTTCGGCCTATGGTTGGGTGACAAGGGTATTGTCAATGGTAAAACGAGCACACATCTTTTATATTCTAACAGGGTCATCCCCTTGTGATGGCATCCATGTGATGTATGCAATAAGCTCAACGTCTATTGAGATGAACTATTCCATCCACAAGTATCCTCCATGGGTGACTTCCATTAGCTACTTGATGCAGTTGTTTTCATATTGGCCCCTCCCAAAGTGTGGGATGTCCAACAGGCCTAGAATCCCGTTTTTGGCCAATTCGGTTGTCCACTGGNTAATCAACCAATTCGGTTGTCCACTGGACTGGTTGATTAACTAGTTTTCCAAAGGGTCCCATACCCATAGTCTGTAGCTAAAATTTCTTTGCGAACTCTAGGAACTTTTTCGTGTCTGTCACGTCATAGTCTGAGTACCTAAATTTCTCCACATGGCCTAACATATTTCCTGCTATACATACCCCTTCCAGAATGTGATGCAAGACAATGGTTGTGGTGGCCTGCCTGTGAGGTGACCTTGGTACCACCTACTTGCCCTTCCATTGTGGTGGTTGAATTGAGGTTCCAGCCTCCATTGTCTTCTCTTCTGCATACTCATCTGGTCGGCCAGTAACATCTTCCACCATTCCCTCATGTGGTTATTTCAGCGTGGTTGTGTGTGAACCTTGTGGTGGATTTTTTTCCTCCTAGTTTGAGACTATCCCATTAACTCCCGGGTCTTCTTCAGGGTTTCTGGAGTGTGAATGATTTCCTTCATCCTCAACCTGATGTCCCTGTCCCCCTTCTGGTACATCTGTGTCCATTCCCACTGGTGTTGTCTGCTGGGTTTCCTCCACAACAGGTGTGTGGCTTCCTAGTGTCATATCGAGCGATGGGATTTTTTCCACATTAATGAATTCTGGAGGCTGAAGTGGTTGGTGTTCGCTTCCCTGTGCTTGTGGTGAGGATCTGGTGTTGCTTTGGGGTCGTTAACCAATCTGGTTCAGTTCTCCATTTTTGGGTGGTGCCATGGTGTTAAGGTTGTTTTCCACCGAATGTAGTGGCCTCTGTAACCTCTACAACCTTCTCTCTCAACTCTTTATACTTATTTCTCTATGTTTTTCTTAATTCCTCAATAACCTCCCCAATCCCGCGTACTCTCTTATATAGGAATCGTGTGAATCTTTTTGGAGACCTTACCCAATTTGNAAGATAATGTATTCCAAGAAGAACTATACCTATGGAAGAACAACAAGATAAGAATGGATATCATTAGATAATACACATGAAAGGATGAAACACAAATCATGTGAAAGCTATTGCAAGATAAGATGAATCAATCATGAAGAGACTTAGAAGAAGCAAAGATAGAAAGAAGTTAGTGATCAAGAGGAAATTGTAAAGAGACTTATGACGTTTTGTAGAAGACAACAAGACGAAAGCATGGACTCTATTAGACAAGAGAGCGAATTATATATTGAAGAAGAAAATAAAGATGTCTATGGAAGTGTGGACTCTTTTAGAAAGAGGGACCTGATTATATGCACTCATACATGAAGCAAGGATTAGGAGGGAGCTAATCCTATGATCCATTGAAGATGATGAAGTATATATCCATGATACCAGCAATGAAAGACAGTATACTTCAAAGAGAAGCCTTAAAGTATCCCTGGTTTTTCATCCACATCCATGATCCTATGATGGAATCCTTAGGGCATGAAATCTATGAGAAACTCCATGGACCCAAGAACTAAAGAAACACATGAAGATTCCAAGAAAGAAAGAGAAGACAGAACAACCAGTCATTGTATCAAGAATCACAAGATTATCAGCCTGATATAAACTCAATAAAAGCAATCAAGTAGAGGAACTGAAAGTCGTGATGAAGAATAGTCCATGGAATACTTATGAAAGAAATCATTGCGAGATCCAAAAACTAGAGGTTTTCCCAGATGGAGGGAGAATAATATGATGATTACTTGTTCCAGTAAACCAGACTTGTCACTACATGAGTCATTATATCATCCGCAACATCCATGAGTTGGAGTTCTACATCAGATTTATACAAGAATGTTCTCCAGAGAAATTGAATAAAGAGTGTATGAAGAGAAATCTCAATACTTTGAGGCATACCATAAAGAGACCCTTGTATGCAAATATAAGAAGATAACTTGATGGAGAACCTCCAGTGCACAGTAGAAGCATGGTGAAGATTCCCTACAACATCAAGATGATTACTTAGTATATCAGATCTCATGATGACAGAAGAAGTATCACATGGATATGTTCCATCTTTTCCAACAATGATATACTCTATAGTTCAGAGCTACATGAAGCCTTCATAGAAAATCAGTGTTCCAGACTAAATTATATTTGAAATCAAGAATTACATTATCCATGATGAAGTGCAGAAAGGAGAAAGTGGTTCTCCAATACATATCTCCACAGATGAGCAGATAAGAAGACATTTTGGTAAAGCTTCTATCCAATATGAAAGAGTTTGCGCAGTCAAGATGGAGCTCGTGGAGATGAATTCCTTATTGAAAAAGGAAGAGATGACTCCCAAGTTGGGAGGGAGCACTAAGAATATTATTGAAGACATTCATTTTCAAGATTGAAAAATAGTCCATCTTGGACAGATGCTTTCCTGTTCGGAAAGTGGATTGAGATTTCTGATGGAAAACGATTTCCCATTGTGGTTAACATGGGAAATGGTCCAGATTGCTGATGTATCATAGACAATGACTTCCCATTGTGGTTAACATGGGGAGTGGTCTAGGGAAGTCTCTCTTCTTGAGGGTTACTCAAGAATACTAGCCCACCTCGCTGGAAAACGATTTCTCATTGTGGTTAACATGAGGAATGGTATGTATTGGAGGTTGATATAGGACCATGTTTTCCTCTTGTGGTTAATAGAGGAAATGGTATGGATAGTCATTCCTTAGGGATTATACATTCTCTCCAGGGTGCACTTTGATTAGTGTAGGAGGAATGGCCCAGGGTGGGGAATGGCCCAGGCTCAACAATCAGGGACAGACATTCCTTAGGATTTTCACATTCTCTCCAGGGTGCACTTTGATTAGTGTAGGAGGGATGGCCCAGGGTGGGGAATGGTCTAGACTCAAAATTCCTTAGGGTTTATACATTCTCTCAAGGGTGCACTTTGATTAGTGTAGGAAGAATGGCCCAGGGTGGGGATTGGTCCAAGTTCAGAAGAAAAGATAGTTATTCTTCCTTGTTTGAGAAGAATAGTCCAGATATCTCATTGTTCTATTCTGAGGGCAGATATTCTTTCAGATCTCACAGATGTGAGTGAAAGATTGGCCCAGATATTTCAGTTTATATCATAACATTGTTTCTGTGAAGGTTTCTATTAGATGTTTGTTATGAAGACTGTATGACAGTAGATGTAGACTATTGTGGTGGATATGTTCCACTATTCGTGACTATACGTTGTTGATCAAGTACTTGTGTGTTACTTAGTGTGGTAGTGTACCACTGGATTGTAGTTATGTACTACTATGGATAGACATAGTTGTGTTCTATTTTTGTTATGATTTCCTTGAAGACTATTAGCAGTTTATTGGAGATAATGATCACCCAAATGAATGATGAATAGAGATTTTCCAGACGGAAAATAGTTCAGAGCATTTACTCTTCTAGATTAGAAGAATGGCTCTTGTATCACTCTGTGGAGTGAGCATCATGTATAATTACTTAGATAGAGTATGGTTTCAAGAAATGATGCAACTGATGACACTGATCGTGATGGTGATGCTCATGATCTAGTCATGAGATAGTCTAGATGACTGTGTTGATTCTACCGGGTGAATGGTATGATTTTGTGCTCAAGACCATTGCCTGTAAATACCTCCCTAGCTAGGAGGGAGTGTTGATATTATGGTACCTGTAGGAGGTATTTACATCCACGTGTAAACCTGACAAGAATAGAAGACTCTTGGAAGAAAGAGAAACCCTAATGAGTTGGCTAATAACCCTAGAAGACTTGTCAGCTCAAGAAGATAATTCATATTAGGTTATTAGCCTCCAAGAGAAGAAGTTGGCCAGAAGAATTAATATACACTGAACAGACAGGTACCCAGAAGGATAAGTCGGCCCTAGTAAGTCTGTCAGAACCACTATAAATACAGGGTGCCAGTCTCTCATTTGACACATCTCAGCAGTTGTAGAGAGCCAATTCTGTGCAGTGTAGTTGTAGTCTTGTGCGCAGGTTTGGAGGAGAGTTGTTGGTGCAGTTGTTGCAGCTAGAAGTTACCTTTTGGCTTGGACTATCTCTTGGCTAGGGTTTGGAACATCTGATCAGTCTTTTTTGGTGCGTTATCCTTGGGGAAAGGCGCACTACCCTTTGTTTGGCTATCTAGCCCAGGGTTTGCTTCTGGAGTGATTCTCTATCAAGTTTAAGGTGCTCGGAGGGTGGCTTCGGCCTATGGTTGGGTGACAAGGGTATTATCAATGGTAAAACAAGCACACATCTTTTATATTCTAACAGGGTCATCCCCTTGTGATGGCATCCCTGTGATGTATGAAATAAGCTCAACGTCTATTGAGATAAACTATTCCATCCACAAGTATCCTCCATGGGTGACTTCCATTAGCTACTTGATGCAGTTGTTTTCATATTGGCCCCTCCCAAAGTGCGGGATGTCCAACAGGCCTAGAATCCCGTTTTTGGCCAATTCGGATGTCCACTGGACTGGTTGATTAACTAGTTTTCCAAAGGGTCCCATACCCACAGTCTGTAGCTAAAATTTCTTTGCGAACTCTAGGAACTTTTTCGTGTCTGTCACGTCATAGTTTGAGTACCTCAATTTCTCCACATGGCCTAACATATTTCCTGCTATACATACCCCTTCCAGAATGTGATGCAAGACAATGGTTGTGGTGGCCTGCCTGTGAGGTGAACTTGGTACCACCTACTTGCCCTTCCATTGTGGTGGTTGAATTGAGGTTCCAGACTCCATTGTCTTCTCTTCTGCATACTCATCTGGTCGGCCAGTAACATCTTCCACCATTCCCTCATGTGGTTATTTCAGCGTGGTTGTGTGTGAACCTTGTGGTGGATTTGTTTCCTCCTAGTTCGAGACTATCCCATTAACTCCTGGGTCTTCTTCAGGGTTTCTGGAGTGTGAATGATTTCCTTCATCCTCAACCTGATGTCCCTGTCCCCCTTCTGGTACATCTGTGTCCATTCCCACTGGTGTTGTCTGCTGGGTTTCCTCCACAACAGGTGTGTGGCTTCCTAGTGTCATATCGAGCGATGGGATTTTTTCCACATTAATGAATTCTGGAGGCTGAAGTGGTTGGTGTTCGCTTCCCTGTGCTTGTGGTGAGGATCTGGTGTTGCTTTGGGGTCGTTAACCAATCTGGTTCAGTTCTCCATTTTTGGGTGGTGCCATGGTGTTAAGGTTGTTTTCCACCGAATGTAGTGGCCTCTGTAACCTCTACAACCTTCTCTCTCAACTCTTTATACTTATTTCTCTATGTTTTTCTTAATTCCTCAATAACCTCCCCAATCCCGCGTACTCTCTTATATAGGAATCGTGTGAATCTTTTTGGAGACCTTACCCAATTTGTGTTTTAACTGAACTGGTGCTTCCCACGTACTTTCTATTGAATTCCCTTGCCATTGCCAGTTGGCGGTTATTTTCCATATCCATCTTTCCTATTGTTTGCGCTTTTCCGTTATTTCCCACTTTGTAGTGACCATTAGCCTTTTCTTCTGTCGTGCTGACATTTTCGAGTGTGCATGCTCATTCTCTTCTCGATGCCCTATTCCTTTGTTAAATGTTTGTATTTTCAGTGCAATATCTCCTTTGTGTTTTTTTTTTAAGTGCCATTATGTTGACTGTCCCTGTATAGCTTCAATCAGCTCCCAT
>JZKD02S1672772.1:13819-29552 GCA_000966675.3 Picea glauca
AAGTTGATTCAGATTTATGAGTGGAATGAAATGAAAAAAAAAAAATTATAATATTAACACAGAGACATAGTGAACAATAACATAGATACAATAAAACTTGAATTCTATTAAATAAGAAATATGTTGAAAACTATAAAATGTAGACTGAAACAAGTTTGCTACAATGGTGGTAGCTTATCTTTGAGAAGAAATGTGATGGCTATGCTCATTAAAAAGAATATTAGTATAAAAAGTATTTGAATGAATGTTTTTACAATAAAAATTAATTCCAAATACCTAGACATCAAAAAACCTAACCCTAGGAGATGAAGCTCCAAAATTCACGTGGGCCCCATTGGGGTAAGTTAGTACATCAACTTCACGAGGTTGTAACTTTTTCATATGATATCCATTTAGGGTGCATGATAGCTCATTGGAAAGGTATTTATGAGGATATTAATATAAGGATTTGGCTATCATTGAGGTGCCCTATTTGTTTGAAAACACAGGTATCCCAACAGAAGACAAACACCTTCAGTAACCACTCACATAACTAGATCAAAGATCAACACACCGATGTTTTCACGTGGAAAAACCCCTACAGGGAAACATCCACAGCCCCAGCCAATGCAGCCACTTGGAGCAGTTTATTAATGCAAAGAAAAATATTACAGAGATATTTTACAAGAGAGTTTCTCACAGTCGATCATCGACAAATGACACTCCATGCTCTTTAAATAAATATCATGGACCAATCAATTGTTAAGCCACGAATCAATGGCCATTAATATCGAGGAGAGTATGAACCATCAGATCACTCTATGTCGGGAACATATCACGACCGTCGTATTTCCTAACTACAAATGAATACTAAAGAAACACACTAGAAAAGACATTTTTANCAATAGACCAAGTAGATCTTACTAACTCCTAAGTGTATAAATATCCTAACATCCCCCCTTAAGAACAACTTGGGATAGGATTGAAGGATTTACAATAGTGACACAATAGGAGAAGTAAGGAGGCATTAGAGCCTATCCCCCCTTAATGACAACTTCTTGAACTCCTAACATAGATCGAAGTTTGGAAAACTTCTCTTCTGTAAGATACTTTGTGAAAATGTCTACAACTTGATATTCTGTAGTGCAAAAGAGCACTTCGATAACTTGATCATGAATGAGATTTCTGATGAAGTGCATGTGTAGCTCTATGTGTTTTCTATGTTGATGTTGAACTAGGTCTTTGGCTATCTTGATGGCACTCTAATTGTCACACCAAAGTCTGGTTGGATGCTGGTGCTAGAATCCAAACTCTAAAAGGATCTGTCGAAGCCATAGGGCTTCCTGACTTGCATTTACCACTGCTTGATACTCTCCTTCTACTAAAGAAAGTGAAATAGTTTGTTGTTTCTTATAGGCCCAAGTGATAGGTCCTTAACCAAGGCTGAAAACATAACCTATAGTAGACTTTCGATCATCAGGGTCGCTGGCCCAATCTGAATCAGTGAAACCAACCAATAAAGGAGTCCTCCCTGAACTGTAATGTATCTCGCACTGAGTTGTACCACGAACATAGAGAAGTATTATTTTAGCTGCTTTCCAATGGATTTCATGGGGTGTTTGCATATATCGGGCAACAAGACCAACAACAAAGGAAAGATAAGGACAGGTATGAGTCAAGTATAAGAGGCTACCAACTAACTGACGGTATAGGGTGGCATCAACTTCAGGAGAAGTACATGTGGTAGAATTCTTGACTCCAGACTGGAAGGGAGAAGGGGTTGGTTTACAATCGTCCATGTGAAAGCGACGAAGAAGGTCACAAGCATACTTAGACTGGGAAAGAAAAATTCCTTCATTGGTTTGNAATATCGAGGAGAGTATGAACCATCAGATCACTCTATGTCGGGAACATATCACGACCGTCGTATTTCCTAACTACAAATGAATACTAAAGAAACACACTAGAAAAGACATTTTTACCTAATGACACAATAGACCAAGTAGATCTTACTAACTCCTAAGTGTATAAATATCCTAACATCCCCCCTTAAGAACAACTTAGGATAGGATTGAAGGATTTACAATAGTGACACAATAGGAGAAGTAAGGAGGCATTAGAGCCTATCCCCCCTTAATAACAACTTCCTGAACTCCTAACATAGATCGAAGTTTGGAAAACTTCTCTTCTATAAGACACTTTGTGAAAATGTCTACAACTTGATCTTCTGTAGTGCAAAAGAGCACTTCGATAACTTGATCATGAATGAGATTTCTGATGAAGTGCATGTGTAGCTCTATGTGTTTTCTATGTTGATGTTGAACTAGGTCTTTGGCTATCTTGATGGCACTCTAATTGTCACACCAAAGTCTGGTCGGATGCTGGTGCTAGAATCCAAACTCTAAAAGGATC
This sequence comes from Picea glauca, assembly GCA_000966675.3. Lineage (NCBI taxonomy): Eukaryota > Viridiplantae > Streptophyta > Pinopsida > Pinales > Pinaceae > Picea > Picea glauca. The sequence goes on from JZKD02S1672772.1 coordinate 16,211, forward strand.
TGTTGAAGCCATAGGGCTTCCTGACTTGCATTTACCACTGCTTGATACTCTCCTTCTACTAAAGAAAGTGAAATAGTCTGTTGTTTCTTATAGGCCCAAGTGATAGGTCCTGAACCAAGGCTGAAAACATAACCTACAGTAGACTTTCGATCATCAAGGTCGTTGGCCCAATCTGAATCAGTGAAACCAACCAATAAAGGAGTCCTCCCTGAACTGTAATGTATCTCGCACTGAATTGTACCACGAACATAGAGAAGTATCCTTTTAGCTGCTTTCCAATGGATTTCATGGGGTGTTTGCATATATCGGGCAACAAGACCAACAACAAAGGAAATATAAGGACAGGTATGAGTCAAGTATAAGAGGCTACCAACTAACTGACGGTACAGGGTGGCATCAACTTCAGGAGAAGTACATGTGGTAGAATTCTTGACTACAGACTGAAAGGGAGAAGGGGTTGGTTTACAATCGTCCATGTGAAAGCGACGAAGAAGGTCACAAGCATACTTAGACTGGGAAAGAAAAAATCCTTCATTGGTTTGCAAAACTTGGAGGCCANATCGCGCAACTACAACGAGTTGATAATTAGTTTACGCGCGCAGTAGATTTCTAGTTAGACAACATTGTTTCCAGATTTATCATAGATTTTGCAGTAGATACATCAAAGTTGTACAGTGCAGTTGAACAAGAATTATTGAAGGGACCTTAAGGTAGGTACATCGTATCATTATATAATTCCATTAATATATTTTCATATAAAAAACATGTAATGACAATGGAGTCAGACAACTAAACTTCCCTACGTGCATAGGGGAAGGGGGGAAGCACTGACAGGAAAATAAGAAATAGAAGGAGAAGGGGATAAAGGAAATAAGGAGGAGGTCTTGGACCCAACTATGATGGAAGATGAAAAGATCAAGTGGATCTTGGTGACAACTAGAAGGATGCGCAGTGGAGTACCCCACCAATATAACAAGAACACCAAGAAGAGAGTCGTAGCCACGAGGGAAGGCTTGGCAAGTGATGAAGAGGAGGTAGAGGATCTACGGACTGTGGAGTAGATTGAGGAAATATTGTGCACGACATATGAGAGGAATATGAGAGGTCCAAGAGTGGAAGTAGAAGGTAGCAATCCTATCCATATTAGTGTTAGTTTGGAACCCACAAACCCATGTGTGACCAATACACCAAGAAGAACACCATTGTTTAGACAACCGAATTTATGGAGAAGGAAGACAGAAGGAAGTACATCTACACAAGGAACAACATCTGGGGGAGCTAGTTCAGAAAGTAGTAGTCGACATCTACATCGCATGGAGGTAGTAGTTCAACATTTAAGATGGCATGAAATGATCCAACCATGAGGTTACCAGAATTAAAAGGAGAAGTGTCGGAGGACCCGAAGAAGCACCTGCTTATCTGTGAAAAGATTTCAGAAGCAAAATAGATCATAGACAAGGAAACTAAACTTTCACAGTTAGCTATCACATTAAGAGATCGTGCACTGGATTGGTATATGATTTTAGTTGCAAATAGTCCACTAGGGACAACCAGAACGATGGGAGATATCAAGAAGTTGATGATAAATGAGTTCTAGAATCTGAGTTCAGAGGACCAATACATGAACATGATCATAGAGATCAGACAGAAACCAGGAGAATCTGTATGGGAGATTGACCATAGATTCAAGCGGATAAAGGAAAAGCTAAAATATGTCATGAAGAATATGAAGCATAGGCACATGTTCGTCAATTCATTGTTACCACACTTGAAATATCCATTGTGATAGTAGAAGTTTCATACGCAGGCAGAATATCTGCAGGAAGCCCTACAATTGGAAGAGAATCAATATCAAAAGACAGATCCATCTATCGAGGAGCTGAAGGAGGATCTAAAGAACTTAACATTCCAGCTAAACCAAAACAATAACAAAGACAAAAGAGAAGTTGTTTGGTGTACCACATGTAGGACAGAAGGACACCATAAGAATGAATGTCCAACATTCATGAAGTACATGGTAGCAGGAATTCCAAATCCATTACCAACAGGAGGACTATCGTGCAAGATCTGTAAGAAACAGAGTCACAATCCATATCACTGCCCAATGATGTAAAAGTACTAGACAGTGTCGAAGAGCTCGCATTGCAACTTTTGCAATTCAGTAGGCCATGATGACAAATATTGTAGAACCATGGAGTTGATGAGGGAAATAACATTAGATGCATATAGGGTACAGGAAGAAATGTTAAGTGGGAAAGACACACCCCATTTTAATCAAGTAGCAACCCCGTACAACACTGCTCAACAACGTTATAACACTGTGCAGCAACCACACAACACTGTGTAGCCTCAGTATAATACCACGCAGCCACACTATAATTCCACATAGTATAACCAAGTGCCTCAGTATAACGTGCCTCGAGGGGATCGAGTTGGCTATAGAGGTGGAGGAAGAGAAAGATAAGGCTTTGGAAGAGGTAGAGGACCAATGGTATGTCACAATTGTCATCAACCGAGACACTATGCAAGATAATGTCCACTTCGACCAGCGACCTGTATGTATTTTCATGCATCGAATCATGACATAGAAGAATGATCGATGCTATTAGGAAATATCCAGGAGAAGAGAAATCAAAACAACCAAAATGTTGAACCAACACAACACCAATGGGTGAAGAACAATGCCGAACCAAGGAAACAGTTTAATGCACATAACGAGAAGGAGATATTCAAGCAAGGAAGACAAGAATTTATGAAGCCAGACATTGTGTCAACATCAACCGTGTAGCATAGTAAGGAAGTACTCGATTACGAGATGCCTTCATCGTTGGATCACATGAAATAAACACAGCCCATGGGACAAGTACGTACGTTAAAGGATTTTTGCAATCATGTGTAAAACTACTAAATGATCCATCCTCTTTTAAAGTATTACAAAACATGCTAGAAAGATGTAGTGCAGAAGGAGAAGGAAAATTAGAGCAGAAAATAGTCAATCACCTACATACGAGGATAACAAGTAGGGAATTTAGGTTCAATGCTAGCATTGGAGATTTTAACATGGGAGATATTATACTGGATTTAGGATCCGAAGTAAATGTATTACCCAAGAAGACATGGAAATGTATGGGAGAACCCACATTAGGATATTCACATGTTCAACTGAAACTAGAAAACCAACATATATTTCTACCAATTGCAAGACTAAAAGGAGTGACAGTAGACCTAGATGGAGTATGGACTAAAGCCAATTTCGAAGTAATTGAGATAGTGGATGACAAAAATCCTTATCCAACATTTCTTGGCTTGGACTGGGCATTTGATAACCAGACCATAATCAATGTAAAGACACAAAAGATGAATTTCAAGTCAGGAGAATACAGAGTCATTGCGCCATTGGATCCATCAGAAGGGGAAATGTTTGTAGAACCTACTTGCTTTGACCTGGAGGAAATTAACCATCTATACAAAAGAACTACGCAAGATGAGGATGACATAAACCCAACTATAGATGGGGTACTTAGTTGGTGAAGTATCACTTCATGTGCATCAGACTCAGATACAGGATTAGAGAATTGGAAACAGAGGTTACACGATTTCGTCACAAGGAGATGTGCAAGAATAGACCATGTAGTAAGATGGGTAGGTATGGAGATAAGGGAACCTCCCAACTTCCATGGGGTGAACAACCTAGAAACATTCTTAACAGGGTATGAATATGAAGTGTTCGAAAATCATAGTCTCTTAGCCCTATATATAGAACTCAAGGAGACACCTGCGATATGGTGGGGTGTGCACAAAGAAACAATCAAGGACAGGTACCAATGTAAGTGGTTACTGCACATTAGATTTGGTCCAGAACAAAGAAGAAACCAGAAGCTGAAATATGATGGAAAGGGGGCACCAAAAGATACCTTGGAGAAGTGAAGAGCGTTGTGTACAATGAGACCATCAGAGGAATGGCCTTACCATTTCGTACACACATTAGAGGGCATCCCAACAAACTAGTATACAGACCAAGAACAATGCAGAGGAACTACAAGCTAGAAAGTATTACAACAGAACTTTACAGTCACTTTCTCATTTGAGCATGAGAACCCCAACTTAGACACAAAAATTAAACAAATCCAAGGGGTGATATTCATTAAGGAACCATAATTTGAACTCATAACAGAAGAACAACAACAAAATAGAAAGAAAATGAAAGAAATATTGTCATGCTACCATGTGTAGGAAGAAGCACTAGAAAAATATGACCCACATGATATTTAGATTGAGGAAGGTGAAGGAGAAAGAGAAGTGGAAGGTCCACCTTTGGAATCAGAAGTGATTGTTGTGCCGATCAAGGTGAAGAAATTCAACATCGAGGCAGTTGAGAATCCCAAAATGGCTAACATTGGAGACTATTGGGACGAGAAAACAGTGGAAAGTATAACAGAGTTACTGCATGAATACAACGACATGTTCCCAACAACATTCACTGAAATTAAAGGCATAGCGGGAGAGATAGGAGAAATGAAAATACTGCTAAGAGTTGAGGAAAGATCAATCAGACAGTGACCATACAAACTAAACCCGATATATAAAAAAAAATTCAAAGTTGAGATCAATAGGATGTTGGAGGCTAGAATCATAGAACTTGTAGAAGAACCAGAATGGATAAGCCTGATGGTAGTTCAGGAGAAGAGACAAGGGGGATAAGAATATGCATCGACTTGAGGAAGTTGAACAATGTGTGTCTACATGACCCATTCCCTACCCCGTTCACAGATGAAGTCCTGGAGAATGTAGGAGGACAAGAAGCTTATTCATTCATCGACGGGTTCTTGGGATACCATCAGATCAAGATAGCACCAGAAGACTAATACAAGACCACTTTTTTCATAGAATGGGCATCCTACCAGTATATAGTCATGTTGTTTGGATTGATGAATGCACCAACAATATTTTCCATAGTAGTCATATCTACATTTAAATAATTTATCCACCGACTTCTAGAGGTATATCTAGATGATTGGACAATCTATAGTTTGTTGAAAGACCATGTAGAGGTCTTGCGGATGATGTTAGAAATATGTAGGCAGTTCTAGATTTCGTTAAATATCAAGAAGTTCATCTTTGGAACACCTTTTGGGATACTATTGGGCCATATAGTATGCAAGAAATTTTTTCTAGTAGATCTTGTGAAGATTGTAGTAATTATTAACCTGCCACCACCAAAAATAGTCTCTCAATTAAGAGTGACATTGGGACACACAATATACTACAAGAAATTTATAGAGGGGTATGCGCAGATCACCGAGACAATGGATAAATTGCTAAGGAAAGGCACAAAGTTCTAGTGGAATGAGGACTTTCAGCATGGTCTAGATACCCTGAAAGAGAATATGGTAACCACACCAATACTAGTATTCCTAGATTTGGAAAAGACATTCCACGTACATGTAGATGCATCAGTCATAACACTTGGATCTATTCTGGCATAGCCAGGAGTAGGAGAATTGGACCATACTATAGCATTTCCTAGCAGAAAATGTCAAAATCAGATAATAGCTACAACACTACTGAGAGGGAACGCTTAACTATGGTCTACGCACTTCAAAAATTCAGGCATTATTTATTGGGGAAACATTTCAATATGTTCAAATGTCATTCAATGCTCAAATACCGCATCAACAAGTCAATGTTAGGGGAAAGAATTTAAATATGCTTATTGTTGTTTAAATAAATTGACTTTGAGGTGATAGTCAAACCAAGAAAATTAAACACAGGACCTGATCACCTGGCGTGGGTTGCTAACAGAGAGGAACCCATGAATCTAGAGGAAACATTTCCCAACGCACAGTTATTTTAATTCCAGATAGTCAATGAATACTTCACAGACATCATCCAGTGCTTGAGTACAGGGACTATACCATAGGAATACAACACTACTTAGAAGAAAAATCTGGTAGTCAAGGTTGCATATTACCAGCTAAGTGCAGGACGCCTATACAAAATGGGTACAAATAGAATCTTCAAACCATGAAAGACCAAGGATCTTAGTANATCGCGCAACTACAACGAGTTGATAATTAGTTTACGCGCGCAGTAGATTTCTAGTTAGACAACATTGTTTCCAGATTTATCATAGATTTTGCAGTAGATACATCAAAGTTGTACAGTGCAGTTGAACAAGAATTATTGAAGGGACCTTAAGGTAGGTACATCGTATCATTATATAATTCCATTAATATATTTTCATATAAAAAACATGTAATGACAATGGAGTCAGACAACTAAACTTCCCTACGTGCATAGGGGAAGGGGGGAAGCACTGACAGGAAAATAAGAAATAGAAGGAGAAGGGGATAAAGGAAATAAGGAGGAGGTCTTGGACCCAACTATGATGGAAGATGAAAAGATCAAGTGGATCTTGGTGACAACTAGAAGGATGCGCAGTGGAGTACCCCACCAATATAACAAGAACACCAAGAAGAGAGTCGTAGCCACGAGGGAAGGCTTGGCAAGTGATGAAGAGGAGGTAGAGGATCTACGGACTGTGGAGTAGATTGAGGAAATATTGTGCACGACATATGAGAGGAATATGAGAGGTCCAAGAGTGGAAGTAGAAGGTAGCAATCCTATCCATATTAGTGTTAGTTTGGAACCCACAAACCCATGTGTGACCAATACACCAAGAAGAACACCATTGTTTAGACAACCGAATTTATGGAGAAGGAAGACAGAAGGAAGTACATCTACACAAGGAACAACATCTGGGGGAGCTAGTTCAGAAAGTAGTAGTCGACATCTACATCGCATGGAGGTAGTAGTTCAACATTTAAGATGGCATGAAATGATCCAACCATGAGGTTACCAGAATTAAAAGGAGAAGTGTCGGAGGACCCGAAGAAGCACCTGCTTATCTGTGAAAAGATTTCAGAAGCAAAATAGATCATAGACAAGGAAACTAAACTTTCACAGTTAGCTATCACATTAAGAGATCGTGCACTGGATTGGTATATGATTTTAGTTGCAAATAGTCCACTAGGGACAACCAGAACGATGGGAGATATCAAGAAGTTGATGATAAATGAGTTCTAGAATCTGAGTTCAGAGGACCAATACATGAACATGATCATAGAGATCAGACAGAAACCAGGAGAATCTGTATGGGAGATTGACCATAGATTCAAGCGGATAAAGGAAAAGCTAAAATATGTCATGAAGAATATGAAGCATAGGCACATGTTCGTCAATTCATTGTTACCACACTTGAAATATCCATTGTGATAGTAGAAGTTTCATACGCAGGCAGAATATCTGCAGGAAGCCCTACAATTGGAAGAGAATCAATATCAAAAGACAGATCCATCTATCGAGGAGCTGAAGGAGGATCTAAAGAACTTAACATTCCAGCTAAACCAAAACAATAACAAAGACAAAAGAGAAGTTGTTTGGTGTACCACATGTAGGACAGAAGGACACCATAAGAATGAATGTCCAACATTCATGAAGTACATGGTAGCAGGAATTCCAAATCCATTACCAACAGGAGGACTATCGTGCAAGATCTGTAAGAAACAGAGTCACAATCCATATCACTGCCCAATGATGTAAAAGTACTAGACAGTGTCGAAGAGCTCGCATTGCAACTTTTGCAATTCAGTAGGCCATGATGACAAATATTGTAGAACCATGGAGTTGATGAGGGAAATAACATTAGATGCATATAGGGTACAGGAAGAAATGTTAAGTGGGAAAGACACACCCCATTTTAATCAAGTAGCAACCCCGTACAACACTGCTCAACAACGTTATAACACTGTGCAGCAACCACACAACACTGTGTAGCCTCAGTATAATACCACGCAGCCACACTATAATTCCACATAGTATAACCAAGTGCCTCAGTATAACGTGCCTCGAGGGGATCGAGTTGGCTATAGAGGTGGAGGAAGAGAAAGATAAGGCTTTGGAAGAGGTAGAGGACCAATGGTATGTCACAATTGTCATCAACCGAGACACTATGCAAGATAATGTCCACTTCGACCAGCGACCTGTATGTATTTTCATGCATCGAATCATGACATAGAAGAATGATCGATGCTATTAGGAAATATCCAGGAGAAGAGAAATCAAAACAACCAAAATGTTGAACCAACACAACACCAATGGGTGAAGAACAATGCCGAACCAAGGAAACAGTTTAATGCACATAACGAGAAGGAGATATTCAAGCAAGGAAGACAAGAATTTATGAAGCCAGACATTGTGTCAACATCAACCGTGTAGCATAGTAAGGAAGTACTCGATTACGAGATGCCTTCATCGTTGGATCACATGAAATAAACACAGCCCATGGGACAAGTACGTACGTTAAAGGATTTTTGCAATCATGTGTAAAACTACTAAATGATCCATCCTCTTTTAAAGTATTACAAAACATGCTAGAAAGATGTAGTGCAGAAGGAGAAGGAAAATTAGAGCAGAAAATAGTCAATCACCTACATACGAGGATAACAAGTAGGGAATTTAGGTTCAATGCTAGCATTGGAGATTTTAACATGGGAGATATTATACTGGATTTAGGATCCGAAGTAAATGTATTACCCAAGAAGACATGGAAATGTATGGGAGAACCCACATTAGGATATTCACATGTTCAACTGAAACTAGAAAACCAACATATATTTCTACCAATTGCAAGACTAAAAGGAGTGACAGTAGACCTAGATGGAGTATGGACTAAAGCCAATTTCGAAGTAATTGAGATAGTGGATGACAAAAATCCTTATCCAACATTTCTTGGCTTGGACTGGGCATTTGATAACCAGACCATAATCAATGTAAAGACACAAAAGATGAATTTCAAGTCAGGAGAATACAGAGTCATTGCGCCATTGGATCCATCAGAAGGGGAAATGTTTGTAGAACCTACTTGCTTTGACCTGGAGGAAATTAACCATCTATACAAAAGAACTACGCAAGATGAGGATGACATAAACCCAACTATAGATGGGGTACTTAGTTGGTGAAGTATCACTTCATGTGCATCAGACTCAGATACAGGATTAGAGAATTGGAAACAGAGGTTACACGATTTCGTCACAAGGAGATGTGCAAGAATAGACCATGTAGTAAGATGGGTAGGTATGGAGATAAGGGAACCTCCCAACTTCCATGGGGTGAACAACCTAGAAACATTCTTAACAGGGTATGAATATGAAGTGTTCGAAAATCATAGTCTCTTAGCCCTATATATAGAACTCAAGGAGACACCTGCGATATGGTGGGGTGTGCACAAAGAAACAATCAAGGACAGGTACCAATGTAAGTGGTTACTGCACATTAGATTTGGTCCAGAACAAAGAAGAAACCAGAAGCTGAAATATGATGGAAAGGGGGCACCAAAAGATACCTTGGAGAAGTGAAGAGCGTTGTGTACAATGAGACCATCAGAGGAATGGCCTTACCATTTCGTACACACATTAGAGGGCATCCCAACAAACTAGTATACAGACCAAGAACAATGCAGAGGAACTACAAGCTAGAAAGTATTACAACAGAACTTTACAGTCACTTTCTCATTTGAGCATGAGAACCCCAACTTAGACACAAAAATTAAACAAATCCAAGGGGTGATATTCATTAAGGAACCATAATTTGAACTCATAACAGAAGAACAACAACAAAATAGAAAGAAAATGAAAGAAATATTGTCATGCTACCATGTGTAGGAAGAAGCACTAGAAAAATATGACCCACATGATATTTAGATTGAGGAAGGTGAAGGAGAAAGAGAAGTGGAAGGTCCACCTTTGGAATCAGAAGTGATTGTTGTGCCGATCAAGGTGAAGAAATTCAACATCGAGGCAGTTGAGAATCCCAAAATGGCTAACATTGGAGACTATTGGGACGAGAAAACAGTGGAAAGTATAACAGAGTTACTGCATGAATACAACGACATGTTCCCAACAACATTCACTGAAATTAAAGGCATAGCGGGAGAGATAGGAGAAATGAAAATACTGCTAAGAGTTGAGGAAAGATCAATCAGACAGTGACCATACAAACTAAACCCGATATATAAAAAAAAATTCAAAGTTGAGATCAATAGGATGTTGGAGGCTAGAATCATAGAACTTGTAGAAGAACCAGAATGGATAAGCCTGATGGTAGTTCAGGAGAAGAGACAAGGGGGATAAGAATATGCATCGACTTGAGGAAGTTGAACAATGTGTGTCTACATGACCCATTCCCTACCCCGTTCACAGATGAAGTCCTGGAGAATGTAGGAGGACAAGAAGCTTATTCATTCATCGACGGGTTCTTGGGATACCATCAGATCAAGATAGCACCAGAAGACTAATACAAGACCACTTTTTTCATAGAATGGGCATCCTACCAGTATATAGTCATGTTGTTTGGATTGATGAATGCACCAACAATATTTTCCATAGTAGTCATATCTACATTTAAATAATTTATCCACCGACTTCTAGAGGTATATCTAGATGATTGGACAATCTATAGTTTGTTGAAAGACCATGTAGAGGTCTTGCGGATGATGTTAGAAATATGTAGGCAGTTCTAGATTTCGTTAAATATCAAGAAGTTCATCTTTGGAACACCTTTTGGGATACTATTGGGCCATATAGTATGCAAGAAATTTTTTCTAGTAGATCTTGTGAAGATTGTAGTAATTATTAACCTGCCACCACCAAAAATAGTCTCTCAATTAAGAGTGACATTGGGACACACAATATACTACAAGAAATTTATAGAGGGGTATGCGCAGATCACCGAGACAATGGATAAATTGCTAAGGAAAGGCACAAAGTTCTAGTGGAATGAGGACTTTCAGCATGGTCTAGATACCCTGAAAGAGAATATGGTAACCACACCAATACTAGTATTCCTAGATTTGGAAAAGACATTCCACGTACATGTAGATGCATCGGTCATAACACTTGGATCTATTCTGGCATAGCCAGGAGTAGGAGAATTGGACCATACTATAGCATTTCCTAGCATAAAATGTCAAAATCAGATAAGAGCTACAACACTACTGAGAGGGAACGCTTAACTATGGTCTACGCACTTCAAAAATTCAGGCATTATTTATTGGGGAAACATTTCAATATGTTCAAATGTCATTCAACCCTCAAATACCGCGTCAACAAGTCAATGTTAGGGGAAAGAATTTAAATATGCTTATTGTTGTTTAAATAAATTGACTTTGAGGTGATAGTCAAACCAAGAAAGTTAAACGCAGGACCTGATCACCTGTCGTGGGTTGCTAACAGAGAGGAACCCATGAATCTAGAGGAAACATTTTCCAACGCACAGTTATTTTAAGTCCAGATAGTCAATGAATACTTCACAGACATCATCCAGTGCTTGAGTACATGGACTATACCATAGGAATACAACACTACTTAGAAGAAAAATCTGGTAGTCAAGGTTGCATATTACTAGCTAAGTGCAGGACGCCTATACAAAATGGGTACAAATAGAATCTTCAGACCATGAAAGACCAAGGATCTTAGTAGAATCACACGAGGGAATAGAAGGAGGAAATTATGTAGGCAAAGCTACCACACAGAAGGTATTACACGTAGGATTATGGTGGCCGACTATTCACAGAGACTCAAAGGATTACTTCCAAAAATGTGATGTATGCCAGAGGGTTGGTAAACTGAATAAAAGGGACGAGATGCCCCTGTGACCACAGGTAACCTTACAGTTATTTGAAAAATGGGAAATAGATTTTGTGGGACCAATTAACCCACCAACAAAAAGGTCAGGAGCGAGGTACATTATCACTGTGAAGGAATACTTGACAAGATGGGAAGAAGCATCACCAGTAAAAGATTGCATCACAAAGATAACAACACACTTCCCATTTGAGCAAGTGATCAGTAGATTTGGTTGCCCAACAATTTTGATGAGTGACCAAGGCACTCACTTTATTAACAATACTATTAAGGCTATGACTGAGGAATTTGAACTTAATCATCAAAAGAGTACACCATATCATCCTCAAGACAATGGAACAGTGAAAGCCTTTAACAAAATCCTTGAAAATGCACTAATGAAGATATGCAACATAAATAAGGATGATTGGGACTTGAATATACCAGCGGTATTGTGGGCATATAGGACCATATGCAAGAAATTGACAGGACAAATGCCATTCAAATTGGAGTATGGACAAGAATATGTGGTGCCACTATAATTTTTTCTACCTAGTCTACAAGTAGCATCAATTACAAACATGACAGAATGAGGTGTAGTACAGGAAAGGATAAATGAATTGATGATCATGGAAGAATATAGGATTCTAGCAGGGTTCCACCAAGAAGTAAAGAAATAAAGGGAAAAATCTTGGAATGACAAAGATATCAAGCGAAAGAATTTTAAGGAAGGAGACTCAGTCTTGGTGTATGACACCAAATCTCTTCAGCACCCAGGAAAACTCAAGATGCATTGGTTAGGACCATATGAAGTAAATATTGTCACATATGGAAGAGATGTACAAATGAAGGATTCAGGAGGAAAAGAACTCAAAGGAATGAACAATGGGAGCCGACTGAAGCTATACAGGGACAGCCGACATAATGGCACTTAAAAAAAAAACACAAAGGAGATATTGCATTGAAAAGACAAACATTTAACAAAGGAATAGGGCGTCGAGAAGAGAATGAGCATGCACACTCAAAAATGTCAGCACGACAGAAGAAAAGGCTAATGGTCACTACAAAGTGGGAAATAACTGAAAAGCGCAAACAATAGGAAAGATGGATATGGAAAATAACCGCCAACTGGCAATGGCAAGGGAATTCAATAGAAAGTATGTGGGAAGCACCGGTTCAATTAAAACGCAAATTGGGTAAGGTCTCCAAAAAGATTCACACGATTCCTATATAAGAGAGTACGCGGGATTGGGGAGGTTATTGAGGAATTAAGAAAAACATAGAGAAATAAGTATAAAGAGTTGAGAGAGAAGGTTGTAGAGGTTACAGAGGCCACTACATTCGGTGGAAAACAACCTTAACACCATGGCACCACCCAAAAATGGAGAACTGAACCAGATTGGTTAACGACCCCAAAGCAACACCAGATCCTCACCACAAGCACAGGGAAGCGAACACCAACCACTTCAGCCTCCAGAATTCATTAATGTGGAAAAAATCCCATCGCTCGATATGACACTAGGAAGCCACACACCTGTTGTGGAGGAAACCCAGCAGACAACACCAGTGGGAATGGACACAGATGTACCAGAAGGGGGACAGGGACATCAGGTTGAGGATGAAGGAAATCATTCACACTCCAGAAACCCTGAAGAAGACCC
>JZKD02S1672772.1:33175-105657 GCA_000966675.3 Picea glauca
GATATAGACAAGATATGTACAAGAAATAAGAAGAGTTGTGTTACCTTTAGAAGAAGAAGTCTCTTCCATCCTGCTTAGCCTTCTTTGTGGGTTCCTTTTCTTTAGCAATTGATGCTTCGTGTTTCTCCTTCCTTTTCTTTAGCTCGGGACAATGATTCTTGTAGTGATCATACTTTCGAAAGTTGAAGCATTGTACTTCTGAAATGTCTTTCTCTTGATTTGGCTTCCTCCTTGAACCAATCTTCCTTTTGTTCCTGAAGTTCTTGAATCTTGCTATGAAGGCTTGATCATCGTACTTCTTTCAGGGTTTCTCTTTTGCAATGATCCTTGATTATTGTTGAGCACAGCAAATCCAAAGTTCTTCAAATGTCAGATACTCCTTTCTTGTGTTCATGCTTACAGAAAATGCATCCCACGTCTTGCGAAGACCATTGAGTATTATGTTTACCAATTCTTTCTCTGATATGATCTCTTCAATAGCTTGTATTTTATCTCTTAACTGAGAGACTCTCACAAAGTATGATGTTATGTTGTCATTGTCATTCATCTTCATGTCACAGAGTTCATTCTTCAGACTCATTACTTGTCCAATGTTTCTGACTGAGAAGAGATTTGTTAGGGCATCGTACATCTTCTTCGATCAGTCAAGATGGGAGATGTAGGGTTTCAAGTGGTATTTTATATATTCCACTATGATACTCATAACATTGATATCACTGTCTTTGAACTTCTCCATAGCTACAAGGTTCTGTGGTTCCTTCTCTTTTCCTTCTTCAAACTCTGGCTTCACGATCTTTTCTTTCATGATATCCAACACTTTATTCCTGGGGAGGATGAGGTCAATCCTTGTCTTCCACCCTCTAAATTTAGAGGCTCCATATAACTTGTTCTCTGACTTCATAGAATAAGTCATCGCTGCTTTGACTTGGTCAAACCCTAGATTTGACCAAAAACTCAAACTTTACATCTTGGCCTACTGAGAGTATCAGGAGATGTGCTAGGCTAGAGCACACTGATCTATCCGGAGATTAGGTCAATCCATTCGATTAAGGTGCCTCAACAAGAGGATTAGGGTTTCTGCAACTGCTCCTTCTAGTAACCCTAGCGACAGTGTCTTGGAAGCTACTTCTACTAGTAACCCTAGCGACAGTTCCTCAGTGAGCTCAATATCCTAGAAGCTATGTTTCCTTCTAGTGTTTAGACTGATTGAAGGAGGTGTGGACCCATAACCTGTTAGAATATGAAATATGTGTTCTCGTTTTACCATTGACAATACCCTTGTCACCCAACCATAGGTCGAAGCCACCCTCCAAGCACCTTAACCTTGACAGAGAATCACTATGGAAGGAAACCCTAGGCTAGATATCCAAACAAAGGCTAGCACACCTTTCCCCAAGGATAACACATCAAAAAACACTGATCAAATGTTCCAAACCCTAGCCAAGAGATAGTCCAAGACAAAACGTAATTGCTAGCTGCAGTAGTTGCACCAACAACTCTCCTCCAAACCTACGCACAAGACTGCAACTGCACTACACATAACTGGCTCTCTACAACTACTGAGATGTGTCAAATGAGAGACCGGTGCCCTGTATTTATAGTGGTTCTGGCAGACTTACTAGGGATGACTTCTCCTTATGGGTACCTGTCTGTTCAGTGTATATTAATTCTTCTGGCTAAATTCTTCTCTTGGAGGCTAATAACCTAATATAAATTATATTCTTGAGCCAACAAGTCTTCTAGGGTTATTAGACAACTCATTAGGGTTTCTCTTGCTTTCCAGAGTCTTCTATTCTTTTCAGGTTTACACGTGGAGGTAAATACCTCCCGCAGCTACCATAATATCAACAGACCCCACGCAGTTCCTTAAGGACAAGACAAAGGAGAAGGCATCGACCGATGAAATAAATAATAAATATGGTACCGAAAGGGGTCACACAGAATCATAATAAATCGTAATAGTGACACAATGACAAGAATGGCCAGAAAAATTATGGCATACAAATTACTCAGGAAATTCCACAAGGAAGAATCCCAGCTAGGGTTGTTGCAGTTGTATCACAGTGTGCAAAGGGCACCACACTCACCTGGGCCCTATATTTTCTGAATCTATTCCTAGACGACTGCAAGGATGCACAGGATCTGGGGACAAAATTTCACTATTCATGGCTACTCATCCTGATAGACTTTATTGGATGGAAGGAGCAAAGGTATTCATTCTTTTCCACTGGACCCAATCCTTGCCATGTAGTGCAATACCTATCACTGGGATCCCCTTTGGACGCCAAGAACAGAAAGGAGAATGCAACCATATTCGAAGGATATCATAACGATCTACATCAGAGCATCGCCAACACCTGGAGAGTGACGCCAAAAGTGGTCGCATAGTATCAGGGCATAGCCAACTTCAAAGAAACTAGACATGCAATGTGGATCTAGGCATGGAAATATCCAACAATCAATGGTTACAACTGTGCTACTGTATCAAGGAGGCAGACATAGAGATGGCCATTAAATATTCGGATGATGACTAGAGGATTCCAGTCCTTAATCGAGAAATTCCTGTAGAAATGGAGGACGAGGTAAGATAGGGACGGACACCTGTCGAAGAGATAATAGTGCCCAAGAAGCCAAGGATAGGTCAGAAAAAGGCGCAATAGAAAAAAAGGTGGGGCGTAAAAGAAAGGCACCCAAGCGAGGAAAAAGAAAAACACACAGGCACCACGGGTATAGGAGAAACACACTGAGACAACACAAGGAACCACATCAAGTGATACTCAGCAGGAGAAAGGCCAGACTAAGAGGCCAGTCATCTAAATGGGGGGTGCGCACAAGAAAGAGAAGGTGCATAGAACTCTCCCAAAATACACAATCACCGAGGATGACGTAGACATGGTGGCCCAAATGGTCCAAGATCGCATAGTGGAGGATTTTGACAATGCTCAGTGACAAAGGGATGGGATTGAGGAGGAGATAGAATAAATGTGATAGCTTCTCCAATAGCTCAGACAATCACAGGCAGCCAACAACATTGTAGGAAGAGTCCCACCAACATCATAGATAGGAGGTGAGGTTGGATCAAGCAAGTAGGACAGGATCCAAATGAAAGAACAACTGAGATTGGCATTTCACATTACACCCAACATGCTATGCATGGATGAAATCATGGGGTAGACACCCCTAAAGGACTTGGACCAAATACAATTGGTATTGAAGAAGATACCAACCAAGGCCTTGTATAAACTACAAGTCAGCATCGCATAGGAGGTACAGTCACGTGCACACACAGACACAACAAAATTAAAAAAAACAAGGGACAATCAGGACGAGTTGGAATTGGTACTCGAGCAGGCTAAGATTGATACCAAAGATGAAAAATACCGCACAGATAGGTTGGAGAAGGAATTGGTCGTAGCCTATGAGCAAATCCCAAAGAGCGTGCAAATGGAAAAACTCACGGTGACACAAAATATTGATCGGATTGTGCAGACAAATGATCAATATAAATAGGAGATCGAGTACCTCTAGGAGAAGCTCATACCTACCACTCCACCAGAGGTGAAGGATAAGAGGAAGCAGGAGGAAACAACGCAGATAAAGGAGATGGAGCGACAAGTCCATGCAACGATTGACTTGTTCGATAAGGCAACACGTCTTTGGACGAAGCTGGAAGAGGATCAATAGATATAGCAGTGGGACTAGGAAGAAGAGAGGATAATCACAACTATCCAGGACCTCAAGTAGAGAATGAAGACAATGTCGATCATGGAGTGCGTCAAAGGAGCACAGGATATGAAGAAACTACAGGAAGAACTCATAGTTGCACAAACACAGAAAAAGGAGCTCCAAGCTCAAATGGAACCACTCCAAGAGCGAGAAACAGAGGTCATTGCATAGACATAAGACACAAAGAAGAACATGGCACAAACTCAGGCAGAGTGCACGGGGATGATCAACGATGAGATTGTAGTGCAAGTAATGGACGCACTCAAGGAAAAGACCGTGCAGGCCCAAACACAAGAAAACGATCTCACAGAGAACTTTCAGGCGATCACAATAGAGATCGACAAAGAACACAAGGTTTAGGTGGCTCAGGATGAGCCACATGTCAGTGTTGGGGGCCTGTCAAACCAACACAACACCAATGGGTGAAGAAGAATGTCGAACCAAGGAAGCAGTTTGACGCACAGAATGAGAAGGAGATATGACAAGAATTTATGAAGCCAGACATTACGTCGACATCAATCATGCCGCATAGTAAGAAAGCACTCGAGTACAAGATGCCTTCATTTTTGGATCAAACAAAAGAAACATAGCCCATGGGACAAGTAAGTACGATTAAAGGATTTTTTCAATCATGTGTAAAAATACTAAATGATCCATCCTCTTTTAAAGTATTAAAAAACATGCTAGAAATATGTAGCATAGAAGTAGAAGAAAAATTAGAGAAGAAAATAGACAATCACCTACATACAAGGAGGAGAACAAGTAGGGAGTTCAGGTTGAATGCCAACATTGGATATTTCAACATGGGAGATATTATAATGAATTTAGGATCTGAATTCAATGTATTACCCAAGAAGACATGGAAATGTATGGGAGAACCCACATTAGGTTATTCACCTGTTTAGTTGAAACTAGAAAACCAACATAGATTTCTACCAATTGGAAAATTAAAAGGAATGGCAATAGAACTAGATGGAGTACGTACTAAATTCAATTTTGAAGTAATTGAGATAGTGGACAACACAACTTCTTATCCAAAATTGCTTGGCTTGGACTGGGCATTTTATAACCAGGCCATAATCAACTTAAATACGTGGAATATGACTTTCTCTTAAGGAGAATACAGAATCATTGTACCATTGGATCCATCAGAAGGGGAAAGATTTGTAGAGCCTACTTGCTTGGACCTGGAGGAAATTAACCAACTATAAATAAAAATTTTGCGAGATGAGGATTACACAAACCCAACTGCATATGGGGTACTCAGTTGGAAAAGTATCACCTCATGTGCATCAGACTCAGATACGGTCTTACATAATTAGCAACAGAGGTTACACGAGGTCTCCACAAGGAGATCACAAGGAGATGCACAAGAATATATTGCACAGTAAGATGGGTAGGTAAGGAGATAAGGGGACCTCCCATCTTCCATGGGGTGAGTGACCTAGAAAAATTCTTAACATGGTACAAAGATGAAGTGTTCAAAAATCAAAGACTCTTATCCCTAGATATAACACTCAAGGTGACACCTGTGAGATGGTGGGGTGCGCATTAGGTTTGGTGAGAACAATGAAGAAACCAACGACAAAAATATGATGGACAGGGAGAAAAATAAAAACACTTGGAGAAGTGCAAAGTGTTGTGGGAAATGACACCACCAGAGGAATGGCCTCACCATTTCATACACACATTAGAGGGAATCCCAACAAATTGGTATACAGACAAAGAACTGTGCAAAGGAACTACAAGATGGACAATATTACAACAGAACTTTACATTCACTTTCTCATTTGAGCATGAGAACCCAAACATAGACGCAACAATTAAACGAATCTGAGGGGTGATATTCATTACGAAACCAGAATTTGAACTCATAACAGAAGAACAACAACAAAAAGACAGACAATGAAAGAACTACTATCGTGATACCATTTTCAGGAAGAAGCACCAGATGAAGATGACCCACGATATATTCACATTGAGGAAGGTGAAGGCGAGAAAGAAGTGGAAGTTCCACCTCTGGAACCGGAAGTGATTGTTGTGTTGATCAAGATGAAGAAGGTCAACATCGGGACTGTTTAAAATCCCAAAATGGCCAACATTGGAGACTATTGGGACGAGAAAACAATGGAAAGTATAACAGAGTTACCGCATGAATACAACGACCTGTTCCCAACAACATTCACTGAAATGAAAGGCATAGTGGGAGAGCTAGGTGAAATGAAAATACCACTCAGAGATGAGGCAAGACNGATATAGACAAGATATGTACAAGAAATAAGAAGAGTTGTGTTACCTTTAGAAGAAGAAGTCTCTTCCATCCTGCTTAGCCTTCTTTGTGGGTTCCTTTTCTTTAGCAATTGATGCTTCGTGTTTCTCCTTCCTTTTCTTTAGCTCGGGACAATGATTCTTGTAGTGATCATACTTTCGAAAGTTGAAGCATTGTACTTCTGAAATGTCTTTCTCTTGATTTGGCTTCCTCCTTGAACCAATCTTCCTTTTGTTCCTGAAGTTCTTGAATCTTGCTATGAAGGCTTGATCATCGTACTTCTTTCAGGGTTTCTCTTTTGCAATGATCCTTGATTATTGTTGAGCACAGCAAATCCAAAGTTCTTCAAATGTCAGATACTCCTTTCTTGTGTTCATGCTTACAGAAAATGCATCCCACGTCTTGCGAAGACCATTGAGTATTATGTTTACCAATTCTTTCTCTGATATGATCTCTTCAATAGCTTGTATTTTATCTCTTAACTGAGAGACTCTCACAAAGTATGATGTTATGTTGTCATTGTCATTCATCTTCATGTCACAGAGTTCATTCTTCAGACTCATTACTTGTCCAATGTTTCTGACTGAGAAGAGATTTGTTAGGGCATCGTACATCTTCTTCGATCAGTCAAGATGGGAGATGTAGGGTTTCAAGTGGTATTTTATATATTCCACTATGATACTCATAACATTGATATCACTGTCTTTGAACTTCTCCATAGCTACAAGGTTCTGTGGTTCCTTCTCTTTTCCTTCTTCAAACTCTGGCTTCACGATCTTTTCTTTCATGATATCCAACACTTTATTCCTGGGGAGGATGAGGTCAATCCTTGTCTTCCACCCTCTAAATTTAGAGGCTCCATATAACTTGTTCTCTGACTTCATAGAATAAGTCATCGCTGCTTTGACTTGGTCAAACCCTAGATTTGACCAAAAACTCAAACTTTACATCTTGGCCTACTGAGAGTATCAGGAGATGTGCTAGGCTAGAGCACACTGATCTATCCGGAGATTAGGTCAATCCATTCGATTAAGGTGCCTCAACAAGAGGATTAGGGTTTCTGCAACTGCTCCTTCTAGTAACCCTAGCGACAGTGTCTTGGAAGCTACTTCTACTAGTAACCCTAGCGACAGTTCCTCAGTGAGCTCAATATCCTAGAAGCTATGTTTCCTTCTAGTGTTTAGACTGATTGAAGGAGGTGTGGACCCATAACCTGTTAGAATATGAAATATGTGTTCTCGTTTTACCATTGACAATACCCTTGTCACCCAACCATAGGTCGAAGCCACCCTCCAAGCACCTTAACCTTGACAGAGAATCACTATGGAAGGAAACCCTAGGCTAGATATCCAAACAAAGGCTAGCACACCTTTCCCCAAGGATAACACATCAAAAAACACTGATCAAATGTTCCAAACCCTAGCCAAGAGATAGTCCAAGACAAAACGTAATTGCTAGCTGCAGTAGTTGCACCAACAACTCTCCTCCAAACCTACGCACAAGACTGCAACTGCACTACACATAACTGGCTCTCTACAACTACTGAGATGTGTCAAATGAGAGACCGGTGCCCTGTATTTATAGTGGTTCTGGCAGACTTACTAGGGATGACTTCTCCTTATGGGTACCTGTCTGTTCAGTGTATATTAATTCTTCTGGCTAAATTCTTCTCTTGGAGGCTAATAACCTAATATAAATTATATTCTTGAGCCAACAAGTCTTCTAGGGTTATTAGACAACTCATTAGGGTTTCTCTTGCTTTCCAGAGTCTTCTATTCTTTTCAGGTTTACACGTGGAGGTAAATACCTCCCGCAGCTACCATAATATCAACAGACCCCACGCAGTTCCTTAAGGACAAGACAAAGGAGAAGGCATCGACCGATGAAATAAATAATAAATATGGTACCGAAAGGGGTCACACAGAATCATAATAAATCGTAATAGTGACACAATGACAAGAATGGCCAGAAAAATTATGGCATACAAATTACTCAGGAAATTCCACAAGGAAGAATCCCAGCTAGGGTTGTTGCAGTTGTATCACAGTGTGCAAAGGGCACCACACTCACCTGGGCCCTATATTTTCTGAATCTATTCCTAGACGACTGCAAGGATGCACAGGATCTGGGGACAAAATTTCACTATTCATGGCTACTCATCCTGATAGACTTTATTGGATGGAAGGAGCAAAGGTATTCATTCTTTTCCACTGGACCCAATCCTTGCCATGTAGTGCAATACCTATCACTGGGATCCCCTTTGGACGCCAAGAACAGAAAGGAGAATGCAACCATATTCGAAGGATATCATAACGATCTACATCAGAGCATCGCCAACACCTGGAGAGTGACGCCAAAAGTGGTCGCATAGTATCAGGGCATAGCCAACTTCAAAGAAACTAGACATGCAATGTGGATCTAGGCATGGAAATATCCAACAATCAATGGTTACAACTGTGCTACTGTATCAAGGAGGCAGACATAGAGATGGCCATTAAATATTCGGATGATGACTAGAGGATTCCAGTCCTTAATCGAGAAATTCCTGTAGAAATGGAGGACGAGGTAAGATAGGGACGGACACCTGTCGAAGAGATAATAGTGCCCAAGAAGCCAAGGATAGGTCAGAAAAAGGCGCAATAGAAAAAAAGGTGGGGCGTAAAAGAAAGGCACCCAAGCGAGGAAAAAGAAAAACACACAGGCACCACGGGTATAGGAGAAACACACTGAGACAACACAAGGAACCACATCAAGTGATACTCAGCAGGAGAAAGGCCAGACTAAGAGGCCAGTCATCTAAATGGGGGGTGCGCACAAGAAAGAGAAGGTGCATAGAACTCTCCCAAAATACACAATCACCGAGGATGACGTAGACATGGTGGCCCAAATGGTCCAAGATCGCATAGTGGAGGATTTTGACAATGCTCAGTGACAAAGGGATGGGATTGAGGAGGAGATAGAATAAATGTGATAGCTTCTCCAATAGCTCAGACAATCACAGGCAGCCAACAACATTGTAGGAAGAGTCCCACCAACATCATAGATAGGAGGTGAGGTTGGATCAAGCAAGTAGGACAGGATCCAAATGAAAGAACAACTGAGATTGGCATTTCACATTACACCCAACATGCTATGCATGGATGAAATCATGGGGTAGACACCCCTAAAGGACTTGGACCAAATACAATTGGTATTGAAGAAGATACCAACCAAGGCCTTGTATAAACTACAAGTCAGCATCGCATAGGAGGTACAGTCACGTGCACACACAGACACAACAAAATTAAAAAAAACAAGGGACAATCAGGACGAGTTGGAATTGGTACTCGAGCAGGCTAAGATTGATACCAAAGATGAAAAATACCGCACAGATAGGTTGGAGAAGGAATTGGTCGTAGCCTATGAGCAAATCCCAAAGAGCGTGCAAATGGAAAAACTCACGGTGACACAAAATATTGATCGGATTGTGCAGACAAATGATCAATATAAATAGGAGATCGAGTACCTCTAGGAGAAGCTCATACCTACCACTCCACCAGAGGTGAAGGATAAGAGGAAGCAGGAGGAAACAACGCAGATAAAGGAGATGGAGCGACAAGTCCATGCAACGATTGACTTGTTCGATAAGGCAACACGTCTTTGGACGAAGCTGGAAGAGGATCAATAGATATAGCAGTGGGACTAGGAAGAAGAGAGGATAATCACAACTATCCAGGACCTCAAGTAGAGAATGAAGACAATGTCGATCATGGAGTGCGTCAAAGGAGCACAGGATATGAAGAAACTACAGGAAGAACTCATAGTTGCACAAACACAGAAAAAGGAGCTCCAAGCTCAAATGGAACCACTCCAAGAGCGAGAAACAGAGGTCATTGCATAGACATAAGACACAAAGAAGAACATGGCACAAACTCAGGCAGAGTGCACGGGGATGATCAACGATGAGATTGTAGTGCAAGTAATGGACGCACTCAAGGAAAAGACCGTGCAGGCCCAAACACAAGAAAACGATCTCACAGAGAACTTTCAGGCGATCACAATAGAGATCGACAAAGAACACAAGGTTTAGGTGGCTCAGGATGAGCCACATGTCAGTGTTGGGGGCCTGTCAAACCAACACAACACCAATGGGTGAAGAAGAATGTCGAACCAAGGAAGCAGTTTGACGCACAGAATGAGAAGGAGATATGACAAGAATTTATGAAGCCAGACATTACGTCGACATCAATCATGCCGCATAGTAAGAAAGCACTCGAGTACAAGATGCCTTCATTTTTGGATCAAACAAAAGAAACATAGCCCATGGGACAAGTAAGTACGATTAAAGGATTTTTTCAATCATGTGTAAAAATACTAAATGATCCATCCTCTTTTAAAGTATTAAAAAACATGCTAGAAATATGTAGCATAGAAGTAGAAGAAAAATTAGAGAAGAAAATAGACAATCACCTACATACAAGGAGGAGAACAAGTAGGGAGTTCAGGTTGAATGCCAACATTGGATATTTCAACATGGGAGATATTATAATGAATTTAGGATCTGAATTCAATGTATTACCCAAGAAGACATGGAAATGTATGGGAGAACCCACATTAGGTTATTCACCTGTTTAGTTGAAACTAGAAAACCAACATAGATTTCTACCAATTGGAAAACTAAAAGGAATGGCAATAGAACTAGATGGAGTACGTACTAAATTCAATTTTGAAGTAATTGAGATAGTGGACAACACAACTTCTTATCCAAAATTTCTTGGCTTGGACTGGGCATCTTATAACCAGGCCATAATCAACTTAAATACGTGGAATATGACTTTCGCTTAAGGAGAATACAGAATCATTGTACCATTGGATCCATCAGAAGGGGAAAGATTTGTAGAGCCTACTTGCTTGGACCTGGAGGAAATTAACCAACTATAAATAAAAATTGTGCGAGATGAGGATTACGCAAACCCAACTGCATATGGGGTACTCAGTTGGCAAAGTATCACCTCATGTGCATCAGACTCAGATACGGGCTTACATAATTAGCAACAGAGGTTACACGAGGTCTCCACAAGGAGATCACAAGGAGATGCACAAGAATATATTGCACAGTAAGATGGGTAGGTAAGGAGATAAGGGGACCTCCCAGCTTCCATGGGGTGAGTGACCTAGAAAAATTCTTAACATGGTACAAAGATGAAGTGTTCAAAAATCAAAGACTCTTATCCCTAGATATAACACTCAAGGTGACACCTGTGAGATGGTGGGGTGCGCATTAGGTTTGGTGAGAACAATGAAGAAACCAACGACAAAAATATGATGGACAGGGAGAAAAATAAAAACACTTGGAGAAGTGCAAAGTGTTGTGGGAAATGACACCACCAGAGGAATGGCCTCACCATTTCATACACACATTAGAGGGAATCCCAACAAATTGGTATACAGACAAAGAACTGTGCAAAGGAACTACAAGATGGACAATATTACAACAGAACTTTACATTCACTTTCTCATTTGAGCATGAGAACCCAAACATAGACGCAACAATTAAACGAATCTGAGGGGTGATATTCATTACGAAACCAGAATTTGAACTCATAACAGAAGAACAACAACAAAAAGACAGACAATGAAAGAACTACTATCGTGATACCATTTTCAGGAAGAAGCACCAGATGAAGATGACCCACGATATATTCACATTGAGGAAGGTGAAGGCGAGAAAGAAGTGGAAGTTCCACCTCTGGAACCGGAAGTGATTGTTGTGTTGATCAAGATGAAGAAGGTCAACATCGGGACTGTTTAAAATCCCAAAATGGCCAACATTGGAGACTATTGGGACGAGAAAACAATGGAAAGTATAACAGAGTTACCGCATGAATACAACGACCTGTTCCCAACAACATTCACTGAAATGAAAGGCATAGTGGGAGAGCTAGGTGAAATGAAAATACCACTCAGAGATGAGGCAAGACCGATCATACAACGACCATACAAATTAAACCCCATATATAATAAAAAAATCAAAGTTGATATCGATAGGATGTTGGAGGTTGGAATCATAGAGCTTGTAGAAGAATCAGAATGGATAAGACCGATGGTAGTTCAGAAGAAGAAACAAGGGAGGATAATAATATGCATCGACTTGAGGAAGTTGAACGATGTGTGCCTACACGACCCATTCCCTACCCCGTTCAAAGATGAAGTCTTAGAGAATGTAGGAGGACAAGAATCTTATTCATTCACCGACGGGTTCTCAGGATACCATCAGATCAAGATAGCAACAGAAGACCAATACAAGACCAGATTTTCCACTGAATGGGGATCCTACCAGTATACATTAATGTCGTTTGGATTGAAGAATGCACCAACAATATTTTCCAAAGTAGTCATAGTTGCATTTAAAGAATTTATCCACTAGTTTCTAGAGGTATATCTAGACGATTGGACAGTCTATTGTCTGATGAAATACCATGTATAGGTCTTGCAGCCAATGTTAGAAAGATGAAGGCAGTGCCATATTTCGTTAAATATCAAGAAGTGCATCTTCGAAACACCTTTTGGGATATTATTGGGCCATATAGTATGCAAGAAAGGTTTTCTAGTAGATCTTGTGAATATTGTAGTAATTGTTAACCTGCCACCACCTAAGACAGTTTTTCAATTGAGAGTGACATTGGGACACACAAGATACTACAGAAAATGTATAGAGGGGTATGTGAAAATCACCATGCCAATGGATAAATTGCTAAGGAAAGACACAAAGTTCCAGTGGAATGCGGATTATCAACATAGTCTGCATACCCTGAAAGAGAAGATGGTAACTACACCAATACTAGTATTCCCGCATTGGGAAAAGGCATTCTGCATACATGTAGATGCATCAACCATAGCACTTGGAGCTATTCTTGCACAGCCATGAGCAAGAGAATTGGACCTTCCTATAGCATTTGTTGGCAGAAAATTGTCATAATCAGAGTAGAAGTACAACATTGTAGAGAGGGAAGGCTTAGCTATGGTCTACGCACTTCATAAATTCAGGCATTATTTATTGGGGAAACATTTCAAGATGTTCAAAGACCATTCAACGCTCAAATACCTCGTCAACAAGCCATTGTTGGGAGAATTAATTTGTAGATGGTTATTGTTTTTTCAAGAATTTGACTTCGAGGTGATAGTCAAACCAAGAAAGTTAAACATAGGAACTAATAACCTGTCGTGGGTTACTAATAGAAAGGAACCCATGAATCTAGAGGACAACTTCCCCGATGCATAGTTTATTTTCAGTCCAGATAGACGATGAATACTTCGCAGACATCATCCAATACTTGAGTATAGGGACTATGCCACAAGAGTACAACATTACGTAGAATAAAAATATGGTAGACAAGGTTTCATATTACCAGCTAATTGCAGGACACCTATACAAATTATGTGCAGATAGAATCTTGAGAAGATGTGTGCTAGAACACGAAAGATCAAGGATCTTAGCAGAAGCCCACGAGGAAATAGAAGGAGGACATTATGCAGGAAAATCTACCATGCAAAATCTATTGCGCGTTGAATTATGGTGGATGACTATTCACATAGACTCAAAGGATTACTGCCAAAAATGTGATGTATGCCAGAGGGTTGGTAAACCGAATAAAAGGGACGAGATGCCCCTACAACCACAGGTAAATTTACAGGTATTTGAGAAATGGGAAATAGATTTTGTGGGACCAATTAACCCACCAACAAAAATTTCAGGAGTGAGGTACATTATCACTGCGACGAAATACCTGACAAGATGGGCGGAAGCAACACCAGTAAAAGACAACAACAAACTTCTCGTTTGAGAAAGTGATCACTAGTATTGGTTTCCCAATAGTTTTGATGAGTGACCAAGGAACTCACTTTATTAACATTGCTATTAAGGCTATTCTTGAGAAATTTGAACTTAATCATCAAAAGAGTACACCATATCCTCCTCAAGAAAATGGAACAGTGGAATCCTATAACAAAATCCTTGAAAATGCACTAATGAAGATCTACAACGTAAATAGGGATGATTGGGACTTGAATATACCAGCGGTGTTGTGGGCTTATAGGATCACATGCAAGAAATTGACAGGAAAAATTCCATTCAGATTGGTGTATGGACAAGAGATGTGGTGCCACTAGAATTTTTGGTACATAGACTGCACGTAGCAACAATTACAAACATGACAGAACAAGGTTTAGTATAGGAAAGGATAAATCAATTGATTATCATAGAAGAAGATAGGATTCTAGAAGGGTTCCACCAGGAAGTATTGAAAGAAAGGGAAAAGTCTTGGAATGAAAAACATATCAAGAGAAATAATTTAAGGAGACTTAGTCTTGGTGTATGACAACAAATCCCTTCAGCACCCAGGAAAAATCTAGATGCATTGGTTAGGACCATATGAAGTAAAGACTGTCACAGACGACAGAGCTATATAATTGAAGGATTTAGGAGGAACATAACTCAAAGGAATGATCAATGGGAGCTGACTGAAGCTGTACAAGGACAGTCAACATTTTGGCAATTAAAAACAAAAACCACAAAGGGGATACCGCATCGAAAAGATGAACATTTAACAAAGGCATAAGGCACTGAGAATAAAATGAGCATGCACACTCAAAAATGTCGACATGACGAGGAAAATTCCAACTGTTACTACAAAGCGGGAAATAGCAGAAAAGAAAAAAAAATAGGAAAGACGGATATGGAAAATAACTGCCAACAGACGACAACTATCAAACTTAAATTAAAAAATGATTGACAGGATGTCACATTAATCGCGCTAACTGGCGATGACAAGGGAATTCAATAGAAAGTACATGGGAAGTGTCGATTCAATTAAAACACAAATTGGGTAACGTCTCCAACAAGGTTCACACAATTCCTATATAAGCAAGTACGTGGGATTGGGGAGGTTATTGAGGAATTAAGAAAAGAAAAGAGAAATAGAGTATGCAGAGTTGACAACGAAGGTTCCATAGGTTACAAGGGACACTACATTCGATGGAAAACAACCTTAACACCATCACACCACCCAAACAGGGAGAACTGAACTAGACTGGTTGACGAACCCGAAGAAACGCCAGATCCTCACCGCAAGCACAGGGAAGCGAACACCAACCAATTCAGCCGCTAGAAGTCGTCAATGTGGATGAAATCCCATCACTCGATATGACACCAAGAAGCCCCACACCTATTGTGGAGGAAACCCAACAAACAACACCAATGGGAATGGACATGAATGTATTAGAAGGGAGACACGGACAACAAGTTGAGGACATAACCAATAAGTCGCACTTCGGGAACCCTAAAGAAGGATAGAGAGTTAATGGGATGGTCCCAAACCAAGAGGAAATAATTGCACCACAAGGGTCACACAAAACCACACTAGAACAACCACATGAGGGAACATTGGAAGATGTCACCAATCAACCAGATGAGTATGCAGAAGAGTGGACAATGGAGGTTGGAACCTCGAGTTAGCCACCACAATAGAAGGGAAAGAAGGTGGTACCAAGGTCACCATGCAGGCAGTCCGCCACAACCATTGTCTTATCACGCATTCTGGAAGGGGTATGTATAGCAGGAAATATGTTAGGCCACATGGAGAAATTGAGGTACTCATACCATGACATGACAAACACATACAAGTTCCCAGAGTTAGCCAAGAAAGTTTACCTATAGACTGTGGGTATGGGACCCTTTGGCAAACCAGTTAATCAACCAATCCAATGGGCAGTCACACTATCCAAAAAAGGGATTCTAGGCCTGTTGGACATCCCGCACTTTGGGAGGGGCCAATACGTAAACAACTGCGTCAAGTAGTTGATGGAAGTCACCCATGGAGGATACTTGTGGCTGGAACAAATCGTTTCAATAGACGTTGAGCTTATTGCATACATCATAGGGCTTCCATCACGAGGAGAGGATTGCATGTAGTTCTTTGAGGACAAGACAAAGGCTAAGGCATTGGCCAAAGAAATGAAGAATAAATATGGTACTGAAAGGGGGTCGTGCAGAATCATAATCAAGCGTATTAGTGACACAATGACAAGAATGGCCACCAAAATTATGGTATGAAAATTATTCAGGAAATGTTGTAAGGAGGAAGTCCCAGCTAGGGTTGTTGCAATTGCAACACAATGTGCGGAGGGCACCACACTCACCTGGGCCTCGTATTTATTGAATCTATTCCTAGACTACTATAAGGATGTGCAGGATATCGAGATAAAATTTCACTATTCATGGCTACTCATCCTAATAGCCTTGCTGGAATGGAAGGAGCCAAGGTATTCATTCTTTGCCACTAGACCCAATCCTTTCTATGCAACATGATACCTATCATTAGGGTCTGCTTTGGACACCAAGAACAGAAAGGAGAATGCAGCCATATTTGAAGGATTCATAATGATCTACAGGAGAGCATCGCCAACACTTGGAGAGTGACATCGAAATTGGTTGCATAGTATCAGGGAATAGCCAACTTCAAAGAAACTAGACATGCAATGTGGATCCAGGTACAAAAATATCCTGNCTTCCATGGGGTGAGTGACCTAGAAAAATTCTTAACATGGTACAAAGATGAAGTGTTCAAAAATCAAAGACTCTTATCCCTAGATATAACACTCAAGGTGACACCTGTGAGATGGTGGGGTGCGCATTAGGTTTGGTGAGAACAATGAAGAAACCAACGACAAAAATATGATGGACAGGGAGAAAAATAAAAACACTTGGAGAAGTGCAAAGTGTTGTGGGAAATGACACCACCAGAGGAATGGCCTCACCATTTCATACACACATTAGAGGGAATCCCAACAAATTGGTATACAGACAAAGAACTGTGCAAAGGAACTACAAGATGGACAATATTACAACAGAACTTTACATTCACTTTCTCATTTGAGCATGAGAACCCAAACATAGACGCAACAATTAAACGAATCTGAGGGGTGATATTCATTACGAAACCAGAATTTGAACTCATAACAGAAGAACAACAACAAAAAGACAGACAATGAAAGAACTACTATCGTGATACCATTTTCAGGAAGAAGCACCAGATGAAGATGACCCACGATATATTCACATTGAGGAAGGTGAAGGCGAGAAAGAAGTGGAAGTTCCACCTCTGGAACCGGAAGTGATTGTTGTGTTGATCAAGATGAAGAAGGTCAACATCGGGACTGTTTAAAATCCCAAAATGGCCAACATTGGAGACTATTGGGACGAGAAAACAATGGAAAGTATAACAGAGTTACCGCATGAATACAACGACCTGTTCCCAACAACATTCACTGAAATGAAAGGCATAGTGGGAGAGCTAGGTGAAATGAAAATACCACTCAGAGATGAGGCAAGACTGATCATACAACGACCATACAAATTAAACCCCATATATAATAAAAAAATCAAAGTTGATATCGATAGGATGTTGGAGGTTGGAATCATAGAACTTGTAGAAGAATCAGAATGGATAAGACCGATGGTAGTTCAGGAGAAGAAACAACGGAGGATAATAATATGCATCGACTTGAGGAAGTTGAACGATGTGTTCCTACACAACCCATTCCCTACCCCGTTCAAAGATGAAGTCTTAGAGAATGTAGGAGGACAAGAATCTTATTCATTCACCGACGGGTTCTTAGGATACCATCAGATCAAGATAGCACCAGAAGACCAATACAAGACCATAT
Source organism: Picea glauca (assembly GCA_000966675.3). NCBI lineage: Eukaryota > Viridiplantae > Streptophyta > Pinopsida > Pinales > Pinaceae > Picea > Picea glauca. Next base: position 50,874 of record JZKD02S1672772.1, read on the forward strand.
TTTCCACTGAATGGGGATCCTACCATTATACATTAATGTCGTTTGGATTGAAGAATGCACCAACAATATTTTCCAGAGTAGTCATAGTTGCATTTAAAGAATTTATCCACTAGTTTCTCGAGGTATATCTAGATGATTGGACAGTCTATTGTCTGATGAAATACCATGTATAGGTCTTGCAGCCAATGTTAGAAAGATGAAGGCAGCGCCATATTTCGTTAAATATCAAGAAGTGCATCTTCGAAACACCTTTTGGGATATTATTGGGCCATATAGTATGCAAGAAAGGTTTTCTAGTAGATCTTGTGAATATTGTAGTAATTGTTAACCTGCCACCACCTAAGACAGTTTTTCAATTGAGAGTGACATTGGGACACACAAGATACTACAGAAAATGTATAGAGGGGTATGTGAAAATCACCATGCCAATGGATAAATTGCTAAGGAAAGACACAAAGTTCCAGTGGAATGCGGATTATCAACATAGTCTGCATACCCTGAAAGAGAAGATGGTAACTACACCAATACTAGTATTCCCGCATTGGGAAAAGGCATTCTGCATACATGTAGATGCATCAACCATAGCACTTGGAGCTATTCTTGCACAGCCATGAGCAAGAGAATTGGACCTTCCTATAGCATTTGTTGGCAGAAAATTGTCATAATCAGAGTAGAAGTACAACATTGTAGAGAGGGAAGGCTTAGCTATGGTCTACGCACTTCATAAATTCAGGCATTATTTATTGGGGAAACATTTCAAGATGTTCAAAGACCATTCAACGCTCAAATACCTCGTCAACAAGCCATTGTTGGGAGAATTAATTTGTAGATGGTTATTGTTTTTTCAAGAATTTGACTTCGAGGTGATAGTCAAACCAAGAAAGTTAAACATAGGAACTAATAACCTGTCGTGGGTTACTAATAGAAAGGAACCCATGAATCTAGAGGACAACTTCCCCGATGCATAGTTTATTTTCAGTCCAGATAGACGATGAATACTTCGCAGACATCATCCAATACTTGAGTATAGGGACTATGCCACAAGAGTACAACATTACGTAGAATAAAAATATGGTAGACAAGGTTTCATATTACCAGCTAATTGCAGGACACCTATACAAATTATGTGCAGATAGAATCTTGAGAAGATGTGTGCTAGAACACGAAAGATCAAGGATCTTAGCAGAAGCCCACGAGGAAATAGAAGGAGGACATTATGCAGGAAAATCTACCATGCAAAATCTATTGCGCGTTGAATTATGGTGGATGACTATTCACATAGACTCAAAGGATTACTGCCAAAAATGTGATGTATGCCAGAGGGTTGGTAAACCGAATAAAAGGGACGAGATGCCCCTACAACCACAGGTAAATTTACAGGTATTTGAGAAATGGGAAATAGATTTTGTGGGACCAATTAACCCACCAACAAAAATTTCAGGAGTGAGGTACATTATCACTGCGACGAAATACCTGACAAGATGGGCGGAAGCAACACCAGTAAAAGACAACAACAAACTTCTCGTTTGAGAAAGTGATCACTAGTATTGGTTTCCCAATAGTTTTGATGAGTGACCAAGGAACTCACTTTATTAACATTGCTATTAAGGCTATTCTTGAGAAATTTGAACTTAATCATCAAAAGAGTACACCATATCCTCCTCAAGAAAATGGAACAGTGGAATCCTATAACAAAATCCTTGAAAATGCACTAATGAAGATCTACAACGTAAATAGGGATGATTGGGACTTGAATATACCAGCGGTGTTGTGGGCTTATAGGATCACATGCAAGAAATTGACAGGAAAAATTCCATTCAGATTGGTGTATGGACAAGAGATGTGGTGCCACTAGAATTTTTGGTACATAGACTGCACGTAGCAACAATTACAAACATGACAGAACAAGGTTTAGTATAGGAAAGGATAAATCAATTGATTATCATAGAAGAAGATAGGATTCTAGAAGGGTTCCACCAGGAAGTATTGAAAGAAAGGGAAAAGTCTTGGAATGAAAAACATATCAAGAGAAATAATTTAAGGAGACTTAGTCTTGGTGTATGACAACAAATCCCTTCAGCACCCAGGAAAAATCTAGATGCATTGGTTAGGACCATATGAAGTAAAGACTGTCACAGACGACAGAGCTATATAATTGAAGGATTTAGGAGGAACATAACTCAAAGGAATGATCAATGGGAGCTGACTGAAGCTGTACAAGGACAGTCAACATTTTGGCAATTAAAAACAAAAACCACAAAGGGGATACCGCATCGAAAAGATGAACATTTAACAAAGGCATAAGGCACTGAGAATAAAATGAGCATGCACACTCAAAAATGTCGACATGACGAGGAAAATTCCAACTGTTACTACAAAGCGGGAAATAGCAGAAAAGAAAAAAAAATAGGAAAGACGGATATGGAAAATAACTGCCAACAGACGACAACTATCAAACTTAAATTAAAAAATGATTGACAGGATGTCACATTAATCGCGCTAACTGGCGATGACAAGGGAATTCAATAGAAAGTACATGGGAAGTGTCGATTCAATTAAAACACAAATTGGGTAACGTCTCCAACAAGGTTCACACAATTCCTATATAAGCAAGTACGTGGGATTGGGGAGGTTATTGAGGAATTAAGAAAAGAAAAGAGAAATAGAGTATGCAGAGTTGACAACGAAGGTTCCATAGGTTACAAGGGACACTACATTCGATGGAAAACAACCTTAACACCATCACACCACCCAAACAGGGAGAACTGAACTAGACTGGTTGACGAACCCGAAGAAACGCCAGATCCTCACCGCAAGCACAGGGAAGCGAACACCAACCAATTCAGCCGCTAGAAGTCGTCAATGTGGATGAAATCCCATCACTCGATATGACACCAAGAAGCCCCACACCTATTGTGGAGGAAACCCAACAAACAACACCAATGGGAATGGACATGAATGTATTAGAAGGGAGACACGGACAACAAGTTGAGGACATAACCAATAAGTCGCACTTCGGGAACCCTAAAGAAGGATAGAGAGTTAATGGGATGGTCCCAAACCAAGAGGAAATAATTGCACCACAAGGGTCACACAAAACCACACTAGAACAACCACATGAGGGAACATTGGAAGATGTCACCAATCAACCAGATGAGTATGCAGAAGAGTGGACAATGGAGGTTGGAACCTCGAGTTAGCCACCACAATAGAAGGGAAAGAAGGTGGTACCAAGGTCACCATGCAGGCAGTCCGCCACAACCATTGTCTTATCACGCATTCTGGAAGGGGTATGTATAGCAGGAAATATGTTAGGCCACATGGAGAAATTGAGGTACTCATACCATGACATGACAAACACATACAAGTTCCCAGAGTTAGCCAAGAAAGTTTACCTATAGACTGTGGGTATGGGACCCTTTGGCAAACCAGTTAATCAACCAATCCAATGGGCAGTCACACTATCCAAAAAAGGGATTCTAGGCCTGTTGGACATCCCGCACTTTGGGAGGGGCCAATACGTAAACAACTGCGTCAAGTAGTTGATGGAAGTCACCCATGGAGGATACTTGTGGCTGGAACAAATCGTTTCAATAGACGTTGAGCTTATTGCATACATCATAGGGCTTCCATCACGAGGAGAGGATTGCATGTAGTTCTTTGAGGACAAGACAAAGGCTAAGGCATTGGCCAAAGAAATGAAGAATAAATATGGTACTGAAAGGGGGTCGTGCAGAATCATAATCAAGCGTATTAGTGACACAATGACAAGAATGGCCACCAAAATTATGGTATGAAAATTATTCAGGAAATGTTGTAAGGAGGAAGTCCCAGCTAGGGTTGTTGCAATTGCAACACAATGTGCGGAGGGCACCACACTCACCTGGGCCTCGTATTTATTGAATCTATTCCTAGACTACTATAAGGATGTGCAGGATATCGAGATAAAATTTCACTATTCATGGCTACTCATCCTAATAGCCTTGCTGGAATGGAAGGAGCCAAGGTATTCATTCTTTGCCACTAGACCCAATCCTTTCTATGCAACATGATACCTATCATTAGGGTCTGCTTTGGACACCAAGAACAGAAAGGAGAATGCAGCCATATTTGAAGGATTCATAATGATCTACAGGAGAGCATCGCCAACACTTGGAGAGTGACATCGAAATTGGTTGCATAGTATCAGGGAATAGCCAACTTCAAAGAAACTAGACATGCAATGTGGATCCAGGTACAAAAATATCCTGACAATCAATTGTTACAACTGTGCTACTGCATTAAGGAGGAAGCCATAGATATGGCCATTAAAGATTGCGATGATGACTGAAGGATTCCAGTGCTCAATTGAGAAATGCCTGCAGAAATGGAGGAGGATGTAAGACATGAAAATACACCTGCAGAAGAGATAACAGTGCCCGAGAAGCCAAGGATAGGTCATAACAAGGCACAACAGAAAAAAGGGGGGGCATCCAAGAAAGGCACTCAGACGGGGAAAAATAAAAACAGACATGTGCCACAGGTGTAGGAGAAACTGACTGAGACAACACAGGGAACCACATCAAGTGCTACTCAGTACGAGAAAGGCTAGACTAAGAAGGAAGTCATTCAAATGGGGGGTGCGCACAAGAAAGAGAAGGCACACAGAATTCCCCCAATATACATGATCACCGAGGACGATGCAAATATGGTGGCCCAAATGGTCCAGGATCGCACAGTGAAGGATTTTGAGAATGATCAACACCAAAGGGACAGGATTGAGGAGGATATGGCATACATGCAACAACTCCTCCAGCAACTCAAATAAGCACAGGCGGCTGACAAGGGTGTAGGAACAATCCCATCAACATTAAAGATAGGAGGCGAGGTTGGATCAAGCGAGCAGGACAAGATCCAGACGATAGCACAACTGAGATTGAAATTTCACGTTCCACCCAACATGTTTCACATGGATGAAATCATGGGGTAGACACCCCTAAAGGACTTGGACCAAATACAGTTGGTATTGACGTAGATACCAACCAATGCCTTGTATAAACTACAAGTCAGCTTCGCACAAGAGGTACATTCATGCACACACATAGACATAATGAAATTATAGCAGAGAAGGGACAATCAGGACTAGTTGGAATTGGTACTCAAGAAGGATAATCTTGATACCAAAGATGAAAAATATCGTGCATATAGGTTGGAGCAGGAATTGACCGCAGCCTATGAGAAAATCCCAAAGAGCATGTAGATGGTAGAACTTACTGTGACACAGAATATTGATCAGATTGTGCAGACAATCGACCAATATAGACATGATATCGAGCACCTATGGGAGCATATCATACCTACCACTCCACCAAAGGTAAAGGATCAGAGGAAGCAGGAGGAAACAACACAGATAAAGGAGATGGAGTGACAATTCCATGTGGTGGTTGACTTGTTCGCGAAGGCAACACATCTTTGGACGAAGATCGAAGAGGATCAATAGGTCCAACAGTGGGACCAGGAAGAAGAGAGGATAAGTGCAACTATCCAAGACCTCATGAAGAGGAAGAAGACAATGTCAATCATCGAGCGCATCAAAGGAGCATAGGATATGAAGAAACTGCAGGAATAACTCATAGTTGTGAAAACACATAAAAATGATCACTAACTCAAATGGAACCTCTCCAAGAGAGAGAAATAGAGGTCATTGCATAGGTGGAAGACACAAATAATAAAATGGCACAAACTTAGTGATAGTACACTAGGATGATCAACGACGAGATTGTAGTGCAGGTAATGGATGCACTCAAGGAGAAGATTGCGCAGGCCCAAATGCAAGCAAAAGAGCTCACGGAGAATTTCCAGGAGATCGTAGGAGAGATCGATGAAGCGCACAAGGTTTAGGTGGCTTGGGATGAGCCACATGTATGTGTTGGGGGCCTATTGGATGCAGGCCGAATCAGGAAGAAAGGATATTTTTGGAAGAGAAGCATGCAAGAGGGAAAAGGCATCTAGAAGGAAAAGCAGCACGCGCACATGCATGGAAGACCTAGTGACACTAGGGTTAGGGTTTTTGTAATACATTTTAATGGTTGGTGAGATGAGGATTTAAATAAGTGGTACTTAGGAGGAGGATAGAGATAAACATATATATAGAAGAGGATATATAGAGAGAGGTGATACATACATAGAGATAGATATATAGATAGGGAGAAAGACAAACGAGACACAGAGAGGGACAAAGAGGAAGGGAATTGTAAGGACTATATGAGCCATTAAGTTGGTGAGTTGGAGAAGGCATGAGCGAATTGGTCCTAAGGGTTAAATCGTTGGATGAGGAGCATGGTGTGATCTAGTCAGCCTCATAGGGATCGAGGAGCCTATCGGAGAGAGGAGGGACTAATACTGTAACCATGCGTGACGTGATATATTTTGAAACTATAATAAAATCATGAGAGACAGATCTTTGTGAACATAGCCCAGGAGGGGGTGAACCATAGTAATACTGTGTTATGTGACTGAATGAATGTGTCTTGGGTCTGATCAATTGAAGAATGTTGAATGAATGAAGTAAATCTGGTATTTTACATGCATGAATAGAATGAATATTATAACTAGATGTTAATGAACTGAATAAAGGTTATGTCACATGAGCACAGATCTCGCTCAATCCCAGCTTCCAAACACCTGAGTACTGCAGCCACCCAAAGAGCTATCTTGAGTGATACTGTGTAGTGCACTCCATGTATTTTGTTTCCTTCTGGTTTACCATAGGGGCCAATAGTATTTAAGGGATTTTTTTGGGAAGATTCTTAGTTATGAACCAAAGTCAATCTATAATGGTCAAGGAGAATCATAATCAGAATCCCTCAAGACCAATAAGAGTAGATAGATAAAGGGAAAGAAACCAACACCTTTCCATGCTGAAGGAGCATTTTTCCAAGTTGGAATATAACTTGTGTTATCGTAGAGTGTGCAAAACCTATTGAATATGTTGCAGGTGTTCTTCCCAAGTCTTGTTGTAGCTGACGATTTCATCCATATACACCACCATAAAATAATTAGTGAAAGGTTGCATGATATCATCCATCATCCTCATGAAAGTTGTTGGGGTATTTTCAAAACAAAGGGCATGACCAACCATTCAAAAATACCTTCTTTTGACTTGAAGGAAATTTTCCATACATCATTTTGTTATGTTAGGACCTGATGGTAGCTAGAATTTAGATCAATCTTATTGAATTATTTGGCCCCCTTGAGATGATCAAGGAGATCATCAATTCGAGGAATTGGGTATCGGTTCCTGACTATGATTTTATTTAGGGCCTGATAATCAATGAAAACTTGTCAGGTCCCGTCCTTCTTCTGCACTAGCATGGTTGGGCATCCACAAGGTGATAATTTAGGTTGTATGTGCCCCTTGTGGAGAAGTTCTTCGATATGACGCTTGATCTCCTAATTTTCTAGCATAGAGAAGCGATAAACTAGCCCATTGGGTAGAGGTTCACTAGGGGTTAGATCGATGGTATGCTTGACCTGACAGTGCAAAGGTACCCCAATAGGTGATTGATATGAAAATGAAGAAGACTTGTATCTTTTAAATTATTTGTAAGCATTAATTATGTGTTCTTGGGAAAAAGGATCAATTTGCAAACACATAAATCAAATAGTTTTCACACTTAAGATGCACATAATAATCAACAATTAACAGCCATCAATAAACACATAACACAACAAATGATAAAGGAGTTCACCGCTCTCTTAGGCTACGTCTCTTGGTCCAACTTCCAATGGATCTTTTATATTATTTTCTCAAAGTGATAAAAACAATGCTTTGCAGTGCTCAAAATCCCAAATAGATGGCTCCAATGGCTCCAGAACATCCAAAAACCACTAAATGGGCTCTTTCTGCACTTGGTTTGGCCAAAAAATGAAGACGATATCCTCCTGGAAAGTTTCCGCTTCAAACTTGTTGTCTCTAGTTCTCCAATTTTCACCTGTGTGTGACCAACTCAGCTCTCGTAGTGTTACTGAACCAAAAACCTAGCACCAAGCGCACTCTGCAATTCAGGGAAAAATGTCGAACGGTTAGCACGATTAGCGCCCCCTTAGGCGGATGTGTTGGTCGCATGGGGGGAATATGGCCACGTCCCAATGCCTATGTTGGCCCCAATTGGATAATGGATAACAACTACACCAACAGTTATATGGTATGGCCATGTGGACAAAAATATGCACCTTCTGGGCTTAACCCCATTCCCCGTGCCATTGGTATAACCTTATGTTATGACATGTGGGCTAGCCTCCTTTCTGTGCCATAGGTTCTATGGTAGGGTCCCATGGTGTGTAAAATAGGGTGGGGAACAGGCCCCTACCCTTTCCTCTACCAACCCAAACTTTTCTTCAACTTAAATAAATATGCAAACATATAATGTTAAGAAACAAGCCACGGGTGGGCTGGTAGCCCGAGCTCTGCCAAACCGTTGATGTGTTTCCTGGAGTTTGGGGGTTCGACCCCCACAAACTTCACCATATTTTATACACTGGAGGGGTTCCACATGGCAGCCCGCGAATGGGTCACGTGGCACCATATTACTTGCCACCCAGACACCATGTTTCAAGAAACCATTCGCCCACGTATCTGCCACCTAACCTGCCAACTCAACACTGCCACATCATCCACCTGACAACTCAGCATTGCCACATCATCCACCTGACAACTCAGCACTACCACGTCACTGTACGGTCGTACGNCAAAGGCTAAGGCATTGGCCAAAGAAATGAAGAATAAATATGGTACTGAAAGGGGGTCGTGCAGAATCATAATCAAGCGTATAAGTGACACAATGACAAGAATGGCCACCAAAATTATGGTATGAAAATTATTCAGGAAATGTTGCAAGGAGGAAGTCCTAGCTAGGGTTGTTGCAATTGCAACACAATGTGCAGAGGGAACCACACTCACCTGGGCCTCGTATTTATTGAATCTATTCCTAGACTACTATAAGGATGCACAGGATATCGAGACAAAATTTCACTATTCATGGCTACTCATCCTGATAGCCTTGCTCGGATGGAAGGAGCCAAGGTATTCATTCTTTGCCACTAGACCCAATCCTTTCTATGCAACATGATACCTATCATTGGGTTCTGCTTTGGACACCAAGAACAGAAAGGAGAATGCAGCCATATTTGAAGGATATCATAATGATCTACACGAGAGCATCGCCAACACTTGGAGAGTGACATCGAAATTGGTTGCATAGTATCAGGGAATAGCCAACTTCAAAGAAACTAGACATGCAATGTGGATCCAGGTACAAAAATATCCTGACAATCAATTGTTACAACTGTGCTACTGCATTAAGGAGGAAGCCATAGATATGGCCATTAAAGATTGCGATGATGACTGAAGGATTCCAGTGCTCAATTGAGAAATGCCTGCAGAAATGGAGGAGGATGTAAGACATGAAAATACACCTGCAGAAGAGATAACAGTGCCCGAGAAGCCAAGGATAGGTCATAACAAGGCACAACAGAAAAAAGGGGGGGCATCCAAGAAAGGCACTCAGACGGGGAAAAATAAAAACAGACATGTGCCACAGGTGTAGGAGAAACTGACTGAGACAACACAGGGAACCACATCAAGTGCTACTCAGTACGAGAAAGGCTAGACTAAGAAGGAAGTCATTCAAATGGGGGGTGCGCACAAGAAAGAGAAGGCACACAGAATTCCCCCAATATACATGATCACCGAGGACGATGCAAATATGGTGGCCCAAATGGTCCAGGATCGCACAGTGAAGGATTTTGAGAATGATCAACACCAAAGGGACAGGATTGAGGAGGATATGGCATACATGCAACAACTCCTCCAGCAACTCAAATAAGCACAGGCGGCTGACAAGGGTGTAGGAACAATCCCATCAACATTAAAGATAGGAGGCGAGGTTGGATCAAGCGAGCAGGACAAGATCCAGACGATAGCACAACTGAGATTGAAATTTCACGTTCCACCCAACATGTTTCACATGGATGAAATCATGGGGTAGACACCCCTAAAGGACTTGGACCAAATACAGTTGGTATTGACGTAGATACCAACCAATGCCTTGTATAAACTACAAGTCAGCTTCGCACAAGAGGTACATTCATGCACACACATAGACATAATGAAATTATAGCAGAGAAGGGACAATCAGGACTAGTTGGAATTGGTACTCAAGAAGGATAATCTTGATACCAAAGATGAAAAATATCGTGCATATAGGTTGGAGCAGGAATTGACCGCAGCCTATGAGAAAATCCCAAAGAGCATGTAGATGGTAGAACTTACTGTGACACAGAATATTGATCAGATTGTGCAGACAATCGACCAATATAGACATGATATCGAGCACCTATGGGAGCATATCATACCTACCACTCCACCAAAGGTAAAGGATCAGAGGAAGCAGGAGGAAACAACACAGATAAAGGAGATGGAGTGACAATTCCATGTGGTGGTTGACTTGTTCGCGAAGGCAACACATCTTTGGACGAAGATCGAAGAGGATCAATAGGTCCAACAGTGGGACCAGGAAGAAGAGAGGATAAGTGCAACTATCCAAGACCTCATGAAGAGGAAGAAGACAATGTCAATCATCGAGCGCATCAAAGGAGCATAGGATATGAAGAAACTGCAGGAATAACTCATAGTTGTGAAAACACATAAAAATGATCACTAACTCAAATGGAACCTCTCCAAGAGAGAGAAATAGAGGTCATTGCATAGGTGGAAGACACAAATAATAAAATGGCACAAACTTAGTGATAGTACACTAGGATGATCAACGACGAGATTGTAGTGCAGGTAATGGATGCACTCAAGGAGAAGATTGCGCAGGCCCAAATGCAAGCAAAAGAGCTCACGGAGAATTTCCAGGAGATCGTAGGAGAGATCGATGAAGCGCACAAGGTTTAGGTGGCTTGGGATGAGCCACATGTATGTGTTGGGGGCCTATTGGATGCAGGCCGAATCAGGAAGAAAGGATATTTTTGGAAGAGAAGCATGCAAGAGGGAAAAGGCATCTAGAAGGAAAAGCAGCACGCGCACATGCATGGAAGACCTAGTGACACTAGGGTTAGGGTTTTTGTAATACATTTTAATGGTTGGTGAGATGAGGATTTAAATAAGTGGTACTTAGGAGGAGGATAGAGATAAACATATATATAGAAGAGGATATATAGAGAGAGGTGATACATACATAGAGATAGATATATAGATAGGGAGAAAGACAAACGAGACACAGAGAGGGACAAAGAGGAAGGGAATTGTAAGGACTATATGAGCCATTAAGTTGGTGAGTTGGAGAAGGCATGAGCGAATTGGTCCTAAGGGTTAAATCGTTGGATGAGGAGCATGGTGTGATCTAGTCAGCCTCATAGGGATCGAGGAGCCTATCGGAGAGAGGAGGGACTAATACTGTAACCATGCGTGACGTGATATATTTTGAAACTATAATAAAATCATGAGAGACAGATCTTTGTGAACATAGCCCAGGAGGGGGTGAACCATAGTAATACTGTGTTATGTGACTGAATGAATGTGTCTTGGGTCTGATCAATTGAAGAATGTTGAATGAATGAAGTAAATCTGGTATTTTACATGCATGAATAGAATGAATATTATAACTAGATGTTAATGAACTGAATAAAGGTTATGTCACATGAGCACAGATCTCGCTCAATCCCAGCTTCCAAACACCTGAGTACTGCAGCCACCCAAAGAGCTATCTTGAGTGATACTGTGTAGTGCACTCCATGTATTTTGTTTCCTTCTGGTTTACCATAGGGGCCAATAGTATTTAAGGGATTTTTTTGGGAAGATTCTTAGTTATGAACCAAAGTCAATCTATAATGGTCAAGGAGAATCATAATCAGAATCCCTCAAGACCAATAAGAGTAGATAGATAAAGGGAAAGAAACCAACACCTTTCCATGCTGAAGGAGCATTTTTCCAAGTTGGAATATAACTTGTGTTATCGTAGAGTGTGCAAAACCTATTGAATATGTTGCAGGTGTTCTTCCCAAGTCTTGTTGTAGCTGACGATTTCATCCATATACACCACCATAAAATAATTAGTGAAAGGTTGCATGATATCATCCATCATCCTCATGAAAGTTGTTGGGGTATTTTCAAAACAAAGGGCATGACCAACCATTCAAAAATACCTTCTTTTGACTTGAAGGAAATTTTCCATACATCATTTTGTTATGTTAGGACCTGATGGTAGCTAGAATTTAGATCAATCTTATTGAATTATTTGGCCCCCTTGAGATGATCAAGGAGATCATCAATTCGAGGAATTGGGTATCGGTTCCTGACTATGATTTTATTTAGGGCCTGATAATCAATGAAAACTTGTCAGGTCCCGTCCTTCTTCTGCACTAGCATGGTTGGGCATCCACAAGGTGATAATTTAGGTTGTATGTGCCCCTTGTGGAGAAGTTCTTCGATATGACGCTTGATCTCCTAATTTTCTAGCATAGAGAAGCGATAAACTAGCCCATTGGGTAGAGGTTCACTAGGGGTTAGATCGATGGTATGCTTGACCTGACAGTGCAAAGGTACCCCAATAGGTGATTGATATGAAAATGAAGAAGACTTGTATCTTTTAAATTATTTGTAAGCATTAATTATGTGTTCTTGGGAAAAAGGATCAATTTGCAAACACATAAATCAAATAGTTTTCACACTTAAGATGCACATAATAATCAACAATTAACAGCCATCAATAAACACATAACACAACAAATGATAAAGGAGTTCACCGCTCTCTTAGGCTACGTCTCTTGGTCCAACTTCCAATGGATCTTTTATATTATTTTCTCAAAGTGATAAAAACAATGCTTTGCAGTGCTCAAAATCCCAAATAGATGGCTCCAATGGCTCCAGAACATCCAAAAACCACTAAATGGGCTCTTTCTGCACTTGGTTTGGCCAAAAAATGAAGACGATATCCTCCTGGAAAGTTTCCGCTTCAAACTTGTTGTCTCTAGTTCTCCAATTTTCACCTGTGTGTGACCAACTCAGCTCTCGTAGTGTTACTGAACCAAAAACCTAGCACCAAGCGCACTCTGCAATTCAGGGAAAAATGTCGAACGGTTAGCACGATTAGCGCCCCCTTAGGCGGATGTGTTGGTCGCATGGGGGGAATATGGCCACGTCCCAATGCCTATGTTGGCCCCAATTGGATAATGGATAACAACTACACCAACAGTTATATGGTATGGCCATGTGGACAAAAATATGCACCTTCTGGGCTTAACCCCATTCCCCGTGCCATTGGTATAACCTTATGTTATGACATGTGGGCTAGCCTCCTTTCTGTGCCATAGGTTCTATGGTAGGGTCCCATGGTGTGTAAAATAGGGTGGGGAACAGGCCCCTACCCTTTCCTCTACCAACCCAAACTTTTCTTCAACTTAAATAAATATGCAAACATATAATGTTAAGAAACAAGCCACGGGTGGGCTGGTAGCCCGAGCTCTGCCAAACCGTTGATGTGTTTCCTGGAGTTTGGGGGTTCGACCCCCACAAACTTCACCATATTTTATACACTGGAGGGGTTCCACATGGCAGCCCGCGAATGGGTCACGTGGCACCATATTACTTGCCACCCAGACACCATGTTTCAAGAAACCATTCGCCCACGTATCTGCCACCTAACCTGCCAACTCAACACTGCCACATCATCCACCTGACAACTCAGCATTGCCACATCATCCACCTGACAACTCAGCACTACCACGTCACTGTACGGTCGTACGNACCCCAATAGGTGATTGATATGAAAATGAAGAAGACTTTTATCTTTTAAATTATTTGTAAGCATTAATTATGTGTGCTTGGGAAAAAGGATCAATTTGCAAACACATAAATCAAATAGTTTTCACACTTAAGATGCACATAATAATCAACAATTAACAACCATCAATAAACACATAACACAACAAATGATAAAGGAGTTCACCGCTCTCTTAGGCTACGTCTCTTGGTCCAGCTTCCAATGGATCTTTTATATTATTTTCTCAAAGTGATAAAAACAATGCTTTGCAGTGCTCAAAATCCCAAATAGATGGCTCCAATGGCTCCAGAACATCCAAAAACCACTAACTGGGCTCTTTCTGCACTTGGTTTGGCCAAAAAATGAAGACGATATCCTCCTGGAAAGTTTCCGCTTCAAACTTGGTGTCTCTGGTTCTCCAATTTTCACCTGTGTGTGACCAACTCAACTCTCGTAGTGTTACTGAACCAAAAACCTAGCACCAAGCGCACTCTGCAATTCGGGGAAAAATGTCGAACGATTAGCACGATTAGCGCCCCCTTAGGCGGATGTGTTGGTCGCATGGGGGGAATATGGCCACGTCCCAATGCCTATGTTGGCCCCAATTGGATAATGGATAACAACTGCACCAACAGTTATATGGTATGGCCATGTGGACAAAAATATGCACCTTCTGAGCTTAACCCCATTCCCCGCGCCATTGGTATAGCCTTATGTTATGACATGTGGGCTAGCCTCCTTTCTGTGCCATAGGTTCTATGGTAGGGTCCCATGGTGTGTAAAATAGGGTGGGGAATAGGCCCCTACCCTTTCCTCTACCAACCCAAACTTTTCTTCGACTTAAATAAATATGCAAACATATAATGTTAAGAAACAAGCCACGGGTGGGCTGGTAGCCCGAGCTCTGCCAAACCGTTGATGTGTTTCCTGGAGTTTGGGGGTTTGACCCCCACAAACTTCACCATATTTTATACACTGGAGGGGTTCCACATGGCAGCCCGTGAATGGGTCACGTGGCACCATATTACTTGCCACCCAGACACCATGTTTCAAGAAACCATTCACCCACATATCTGCCACCTAACCTGCCAACTCAACACTGCCACATCATCCACCTGACAACTCAGCATTGCCACATCATCCACCTGACAACTCAGCACTACCACGTCACTGTACGGTCGTACGAACTGTACAKTCATCTGCCACRTCATCACTATATAGGTTGTACAGTGAGCAAAATTTTKCTTGTTTGGAAAAATGGAAAAAACATGATATCTCACTCATACGACATCCATTTGAACCTGTTCGAGTTGTGTTGGGATCATGAAGATGATTCCTACACACGTGTCTATTTTGAAKAAATTTTGAGMATTTAATTTTTTAAGCAAAGTTTGATCCCCCTAGGTCACTCCCTCCCTATTGGGAAGCTTTTGGAMCTCCAAAAGACTACTTTCATTCTATCTGAAGATGAGGGTACAATTCCCTCACCTTTCCAACCTCAATCCACTTGTCCTTGCTTGGATTTTTTCCTTTACGACCAATTCGAAGGTATTCCACATTCCCTCGTTTTGAATTTCTCATCCTTCTGTCAAGGTTTGTGTCTTCATGCAGTTCTGAAAGATATTCTAGCGAGAAATCATCTATATAAGGAATCTGAACATGTTCTCCTTGATCATCAATCAAAGGAGGCTCATACAATCTCAAATTCTCAACATTGACAACTGCACACATTTGCATATAAGAAGGAAAATCCAAACAGAAGAAATTGTTACCAATATTTTCAAGAACCTTGAAAGGTCCATATCTAATTGGTTTTAGATTTTTACCTTCTCCTTTAAGCCTCTCTTTGCTAATGTAAATCCAAACTTCATCTCCAACTTGGAACTATGATCAACACAATGCTTGTCATGTCTTGTCTTGTACTTGGCTTGTCTCTTTTCCAACTCTTCTTGTACTATTTGATGCACCAACTAAATTTGTTGAATGTACTTATTTTCCCTATCAATGTCAGAATGACCATCAATAGCAATGTCTTTCCCAAAGATAAAATATAAAGGAGATTAGGCAAAATAACCAAAACATGCTTCAAATGGAGAGGTTTGAGTTAAAGAGTTCTTAGCCCAGTTGTAAGCATGATGAATGTAATCTAGGTGCTCATCCCAAAGCTTAGGATGCTTGTTGCAATAAGCATGAAGAAGATGCACTAATGTCATATTAACCACTTATGTTTGACCATCAGTTTGTGGATGAAAAGTTGTGCTCTTTTTTAGCTTGGTGTCCATGAGTTCCCATAAACATAACCAAAAGTTCCCAATAAATCGAGAATCACAATAAGAAATAATGGATTTAGGAAACCCAAAATGTACCCAAACATGATGAAAGAACATATGTGCCATTTGCTCAGTTGTAACATACTGAAAGAACATATGTGCCATTTCCTCATCTGTAACCTGCTTCTTACAAGGAATCAAAATATACATTTTGCTGAAACGGTCAACCACAACATAAAGATAATCATGACTTTTTTTAGACATAGGTAGACCTCCTACAAAATCCATGGAAATGCTTTCCCAAGGACGAGAAGGAACCAGAAGTGGAGTATACAAACCCAAATTTTGATTGTTAGGCATGCTTGTAGAACATAGAGAACATCCTCTTACATATCTTGAAACACTTTCATTCATTTTAGGCCAATATAAATACCTTTTCCAAATTAGCCACTGGCTTGCCTACACCAAAGTAGCCAAACAATAAGAGAAGAATGAGCTTCCCTTATGATGCTGACTCTTTCCCCCTATGGAATACATAGCTTGCCAAGATGATACAAGAGCTTATCATGCACATGGTAATCCAATTCCTCAACTTGGTTAGAATGACACAAAGTTGCATAAACCTCTTTAAAATCAGCATCTAAAGCATATTGTTCAACATAGCTCTCATGCATGATAGAATTATGCTTAATAATAATTGAAGCACTAACAATAGTCCTAGAAATCATATCAGCAACTTTATTATAAATTCCCTTTTTATACCTTATAACCAAGTGAAACTAGTAGAAAACCCATCCATCTGAAGTTCCTTGCTTGTTGCAGTTTCGTTTGTGATTGTAAGTATTGCAATGGTTGATGATATATGTGAATGATGGTTTATTTTCCCAACAAATAATGTTTCCATTTTTTCACACTTTGCACCAAAGCATATAACTCATCATAATTAGGGTATTTAATCATTGTACCATTAAAAGTTTCTGAATGAAAAAAAATGGGCTTACCATGTTGCAACAAGACTACTCCCATTGCATAATTTCGTGCATATGTTTGGATCTCAAATGGTTATCTCAAATTTGGAAGTGCAAGAACTGGAGTTGAACTAATATTCTCCTTCAATGCATCAAATGATTTTTGTTTCTTGCCTCCCCATTGGAAAACTTGCTTGATGCTTGTCACTGCATGTAATGGAGCTGCAATTGAAGAGAAGTTAGCAATAAACTTTCTCCAATATTGGGATGCTCCCACAAAGATTCTTACCTCTGTCACATTGTTGGGATTTGGCCAATCCAAAATAACTTTGACCTTGGAGGGATCAATTTTTAGTTCTCCTCCTCCAACAATATGCCCCAAGTAAACAAGTAAGGTCTTTCCAGACTCACATTTGGACATCTTCAAAAATAATTTTTTTTTCTTTAAGACATCCATAACTTGTTTCACATGCATGACATGATCTTCACAAGATTTTCTAAATATCACAATATCATCCTAGTAGACAATCACACAATCATCAAAAAAAGGTCTTAAGACAACATTCATGACTCTCGTGAATGTAGCAGGAGCATTGCAAAGTCCAAATGGCATTACCATCCACTCAAACAAACATTGATTTGTTTTGAAAGTTGTCTTCCAAGTGTCTCCTTCAACAATCCTATTCTAATGATATCCACTTATCAAATCCAATTTATTAAAATACTTAGCATCTTTCAATTGATCAATCAAATCATCAATTCTAGGAAGATGATAACAATTCTTTATCGTAATCTTGTTCAAGGCCCTGAAATCTACACACAAGCACCATGTACCATCTTTCTTTGGCACTAAAACAATTGGTGATCCACATGGCGAAGTTCTTGGCATAATGACCCAATTTTCAAGCAACTCTTAGATTTGTTTTTTAATTTCAACATTCTCCATGACTGACATCTTGTACATACCAATGTTTGGAACAAGACAAATCTTCCTGCAATTGTATCTCATGTTGGATATCCCTTTTTGGAGGCAATCCCTTTGGTTCCTGAAACATCTCATCATGTTGGTTAACAACCTCATATAAATAAAATTTCAAATTTGAATCACAACCTTGGAAAGCTTCTTTTTCTACATTGTCTTTGGGTTTGATCATCGAGAAGACAAAATTCTTACTAGCATTGGCTAATCTCTTCATTTGTCCAACATTTACAAGTGACAAATTCAACTTTGTATGTGCTCTAACAATGTAACCAACTCCATTTTTAAACAAATGATACTTGTATTCATGACGATGAAAGATGGCTATCCTATCATATAAGTATGGCCTTCCCATTACAATACCACATATATCCAAAGGAATAACATCAAGCTCTACCTCATCTATAAAATTTGCAATGATGGAAAATCTAAGTTTACACCTTCTTGTCACGTGCAATTTGATATTGTCACATATCCATCCTAGATGGTATGGTTTGGGATGTGGAGTAGTTTCCAATTTTAGTGTCTTGACAATGTCTTCAGATATGAGGTTTGCTTGAGATCCAGTATAAAAAAATAGTATCTATCTTGGTATGCTTTGAAATCACCCTTATGTGGAAAATCTCTATTATTTATTTTTCTTGTTGAGTTTCATTGAGGCTATTACTACTTGAAAAACTAGTACTTNCTCCAAAAGACTACTTTCATTCTATCTGAAGATGAGGGTACAATTCCCTCACCTTTCCAACCTCAATCCACTTGTCCTTGCTTGGATTTTTTCCTTTACGACCAATTCGAAGGTATTCCACATTCCCTCGTTTTGAATTTCTCATCCTTCTGTCAAGGTTTGTGTCTTCATGCAGTTCTGAAAGATATTCTAGCGAGAAATCATCTATATAAGGAATCTGAACATGTTCTCCTTGATCATCAATCAAAGGAGGCTCATACAATCTCAAATTCTCAACATTGACAACTGCACACATTTGCATATAAGAAGGAAAATCCAAACAGAAGAAATTGTTACCAATATTTTCAAGAACCTTGAAAGGTCCATATCTAATTGGTTTTAGATTTTTACCTTCTCCTTTAAGCCTCTCTTTGCTAATGTAAATCCAAACTTCATCTCCAACTTGGAACTATGATCAACACAATGCTTGTCATGTCTTGTCTTGTACTTGGCTTGTCTCTTTTCCAACTCTTCTTGTACTATTTGATGCACCAACTAAATTTGTTGAATGTACTTATTTTCCCTATCAATGTCAGAATGACCATCAATAGCAATGTCTTTCCCAAAGATAAAATATAAAGGAGATTAGGCAAAATAACCAAAACATGCTTCAAATGGAGAGGTTTGAGTTAAAGAGTTCTTAGCCCAGTTGTAAGCATGATGAATGTAATCTAGGTGCTCATCCCAAAGCTTAGGATGCTTGTTGCAATAAGCATGAAGAAGATGCACTAATGTCATATTAACCACTTATGTTTGACCATCAGTTTGTGGATGAAAAGTTGTGCTCTTTTTTAGCTTGGTGTCCATGAGTTCCCATAAACATAACCAAAAGTTCCCAATAAATCGAGAATCACAATAAGAAATAATGGATTTAGGAAACCCAAAATGTACCCAAACATGATGAAAGAACATATGTGCCATTTGCTCAGTCGTAACATGCTGAAAGAACATATGTGCCATTTCCTCATCTGTAACCTGCTTCTTACAAGGAATCAAAATATACATTTTGCTGAAACGGTCAACCACGACATAAAGATAATCATGACTTTTTTTAGACATAGGTAGACCTCCTACAAAATCCATGGAAATGCTTTCCCAAGGATGAGAAGGAACCGGAAGTGGAGTATATAAACCCAAATTTTGATTGTTAGGCATGCTTGTAGAACATAGAGAACATCCTCTTACATATCTTGAAACACTTTCATTCATTTTAGGCCAATATAAATACCTTTTCCAAATTATCCATTGGCTTGCCTACACCAAAGTAGCCAAACAATAAGAGAAGAATGAGCTTCCCTTATGATGCAGACTCTTTCCCCCTATGGAATACATAGCTTGCCAAGATGATACAAGAGGTTATCATGCACATGGTAATCCAATTCCTCAACTTGGTTAGAATGACACAAAGTTGCATAAACCTCTTTAAAATCAGCATCTAAAGCATATTGTTCAACATAGCTCTCATGCATGATAGAATTATGCTTAATAATAATTGAAGCACTAACAATAGTCCTAGAAATCATATCAGCAACTTTATTATAAATTCCCTTTTTATACCTTATAACCAAGTGAAACTAGTAGAAAACCCATCCATCTGAAGTTCCTTGCTTGTTGCAGTTTCGTTTGTGATTGTAAGTATTGCAATGGTTGATGATATATGTGAATGATGGTTTATTTTCCCAACAAATAATGTTTCCATTTTTTCACACTTTGCACCAAAGCATATAACTCATCATAATTAGGGTATTTAATCATTGTACCATTAAAAGTTTCTGAATGAAAAAAAATGGGCTTACCATGTTGCAACAAGACTACTCCCATTGCATAATTTCGTGCATATGTTTGGATCTCAAATGGTTATCTCAAATTTGGAAGTGCAAGAACTGGAGTTGAACTAATATTCTCCTTCAATGCATCAAATGATTTTTGTTTCTTGCCTCCCCATTGGAAAACTTGCTTGATGCTTGTCACTGCATGTAATGGAGCTGCAATTGAAGAGAAGTTAGCAATAAACTTTCTCCAATATTGGGATGCTCCCACAAAGATTCTTACCTCTGTCACATTGTTGGGATTTGGCCAATCCAAAATAACTTTGACCTTGGAGGGATCAATTTTTAGTTCTCCTCCTCCAACAATATGCCCCAAGTAAACAAGTAAGGTCTTTCCAGACTCACATTTGGACATCTTCAAAAATAATTTTTTTTTCTTTAAGACATCCATAACTTGTTTCACATGCATGACATGATCTTCACAAGATTTTCTAAATATCACAATATCATCCTAGTAGACAATCACACAATCATCAAAAAAAGGTCTTAAGACAACATTCATGACTCTCGTGAATGTAGCAGGAGCATTGCAAAGTCCAAATGGCATTACCATCCACTCAAACAAACATTGATTTGTTTTGAAAGTTGTCTTCCAAGTGTCTCCTTCAACAATCCTATTCTAATGATATCCACTTATCAAATCCAATTTATTAAAATACTTAGCATCTTTCAATTGATCAATCAAATCATCAATTCTAGGAAGATGATAACAATTCTTTATCGTAATCTTGTTCAAGGCCCTGAAATCTACACACAAGCACCATGTACCATCTTTCTTTGGCACTAAAACAATTGGTGATCCACATGGCGAAGTTCTTGGCATAATGACCCAATTTTCAAGCAACTCTTAGATTTGTTTTTTAATTTCAACATTCTCCATGACTGACATCTTGTACATACCAATGTTTGGAACAAGACAAATCTTCCTGCAATTGTATCTCATGTTGGATATCCCTTTTTGGAGGCAATCCCTTTGGTTCCTGAAACATCTCATCATGTTGGTTAACAACCTCATATAAATAAAATTTCAAATTTGAATCACAACCTTGGAAAGCTTCTTTTTCTACATTGTCTTTGGGTTTGATCATCGAGAAGACAAAATTCTTACTAGCATTGGCTAATCTCTTCATTTGTCCAACATTTACAAGTGACAAATTCAACTTTGTATGTGCTCTAACAATGTAACCAACTCCATTTTTAAACAAATGATACTTGTATTCATGACGATGAAAGATGGCTATCCTATCATATAAGTATGGCCTTCCCATTACAATACCACATATATCCAAAGGAATAACATCAAGCTCTACCTCATCTATAAAATTTGCAATGATGGAAAATCTAAGTTTACACCTTCTTGTCACGTGCAATTTGATATTGTCACATATCCATCCTAGATGGTATGGTTTGGGATGTGGAGTAGTTTCCAATTTTAGTGTCTTGACAATGTCTTCAGATATGAGGTTTGCTTGAGATCCAGTATAAAAAAATAGTATCTATCTTGGTATGCTTTGAAATCACCCTTATGTGGAAAATCTCTATTATTTATTTTTCTTGTTGAGTTTCATTGAGGCTATTACTACTTGAAAAACTAGTACTTCAAATAGAGTCCTTACCTTGAAAAACCATGGCTGTAAACTTTGTTTCATCACCCGAATCAAAATCTAAATCATGTTGTACGGTTGCAGTAGTCTTTGGTTTCCCCTGATTGTTGAACTTTTTGGGTCTCTTTTGAGGATGAAGTTTCCAACAATGGTCTTCATCATGGCCATATTTTGAACAATGTTTACATGTGAGTTTCTCTCCCTCCTTCTTGACTGAAGCATTCTTTCTTCCATTTCCCTTGAACTTCTTATTTCCTTTGTCTCCATGAACAAAAGGTTTGTTATTGCCCTCTTGAGGTCCATTCCTCCCTCTTTCTTCCAAATGAGTTGCATGTGCACAAACTTCATCTAGATTTGTAGGGTTAAACATAAGTATTGTGTGCCTTAAGTAGCTATGCAATCCTCCAACATATTTAAGTAAACTTTCTTGAGAAGACAAATCTGTACCCAAAATCAAATCCCTTCTTCTAAATTCTTGAGTGTAGCTTTGAACATTTCTCCCTTTAGCTTGTCTAAAGTTTTTCCAATCCATAATAGCTTTCTGCATGTATGCTAATGGATAAACTTTTGTTTTAAGTGCAACAATAAAATCATTCCAAGAGGATAAAACTTAACCATGTTTCTTCATGTCGTCTTGAGTTTTGGCTTCTCACCAAATCAGTGTTGCACTATCCAATCTTAAAGAAGCAAGTTGAATTTTAGTTTCATCATCTGTGATCCTTTGTATCCTACAATGCACTTCAATCTATCGAATCCAGTTATCCAATTTCTCAACATTTACCTCTCCATTGTACATAGGAAATTCAAACTTAATATCAAGATTAAGAAAAGGAGTTTTTAGAGGAATTTTACCATGTTCTTTAGGAAAATTTGGAGGTGGTTGTGAAATGGTGGAAGAGGTGGAAGATGGAGGTGAAGGAGGTGGAGAATCACCATTCCCTCCATTTATTTTTGGATTTTTATCACCATTGTCTCCATTTCCCTTTAGAGGGTTAGAGCTTTCACCTTGCAATATTTTATTTCTTTCTTCAAACAAAAATTTCACCATCTCAGTCATATCATAGAAATATTTTCTGAAAGTTTCCTCCTCTGAAGGAAGAGTTCCATGAATCTCCTCATGAGCCATACTTGGTGAATATCTCCTTGAAGCTTGAGGTGATTTGATAGTTCTCCTTCTTGACAATCGAGAACTTGGCTCTACAAGTTTACCTTCTCCTCTTGTAAGCTTCAGAAAACAAAATATTTGCAAACAATCAAGCCTTCAAAAACCTATTTTCTGATACCAACTTGATCTGAAAATGAAGAAGGATTGTATCTTTTAAATTATTTGTAATTGTTAATTATGTGTGCTTGGGAAAAAGGATAAATTTGCAAACACATAAATTAAATAGTTTTCAAACTTAATATGCACATAATAACCATCAATTAAAAACCATCAGTAAACACATAACACAAAAAATGATAAAGGAGTTCACCCCTCTCTTCAGCTACATCTCCTGTTCCAACTTCCTATGGATATTTTATATTATTTTCTCAAAGTGATAAAAACAATGCTTTACATTGCTCAAAAGTCCAAATGGATGGCTCCAATGGCTCCAGAACATCCAAAACCCCCTAACTGGGCTCTTTCTGCACCTAGTTTGGCCAAAAAATGAAGAAGATATCCTCCTGGAAAGCTTCCCCTTCAAGATTGTTGTCTCTGGCTCCAATACGCACCTGTGTGTGACCAACTCAACTCCCACAGTGTTACTGGACCAAAACCCCAGCACCACAGGCACTCCGTAATTCAAGGAAAAATGTTGAATGGTTAGCGCAATTAGCACCCTCTTGGGTGGAGGTGTTGGTCGCATGGGGGGTATATGGCCACGTACCAACGCCTATGTTGGCCTTAGTTGAATAATGGATAACAGTTGCGCCAAAGTTTATATGGTATGGCCATGTGGACAAAACTCTACACCTTCTGTCTTAACCCCATTCCTCGTGCCATTGGTATAGCCTTATGGTATGACATGTGAGATAGCCTCCTTTCCATGCCACAGGTTCTATGGTAGGGTCACATGGTATGTAAATTGGTGTTGGGGCTAGGCCCCGACCCTTTCCTCCGCCAACCCAAACTTTGTTTCAACTTAAATAAATATGCAAACATATAATGTTAAGAAACAAGCCACGAGCGGGCTGGTAGCCTGGGCCCTGCCAAAGTGTTGACGTGTTTCCTGGAGGTTGGGGGTTCGACCCCAGGGGACTTCACCATATTTTATACATTGGAGGGGTTCCATGTGGCAGCCCACGACTAGGCCATCTGACACCATATTACTTGCCACCCAAACGTCATGTGTCAAGAAACCATTTACCCACGTATCTTCCACCTAACTTACCAACTCAACACTTCCACATCAGCCGCCTGACAACTCATCACTACCACATCACTGTACGGTTAGCTTCCATGTGATCACTATATGGACTGTATGGATTGTACAGTCAACAAATGTTTTCTAGTTTCGCAAAATGGATAGAACATGATATCTCACTCATACGACATTTTTTTGAACCTGTTCAAGTTGCGTTGGGATCGTGAGGATGAGGCCTACACATGTGTCTGTTTTAAAGCAATTATGAGCACTTTGATTTTTTGAGAAAAAATTGATCCCTTGGATCAATGATGAGAATATGTCTTTGTATTCTTCCACGACCTTATCCACTTTCTTCTACTACATGGAGAGGTTGTTCGTGGAGGCATGGATGTGGATGCAACCTTTCACTCACGTTGAGAGAGAATATCGAATAAGAAAAACTTCTCAGTTTGAGAAATAACCTTCATGCATTGCTTAGCAGAGATCAAGGAAATAGAACTAGGTGAGACTACCTTGGGTATCCTATACAATTTCTTGTTCAAAGTAATAATAACACTGCGAGGCCTAGACTCATATACAAAATGATGTTTCCATAAATAGTGTTGGCCCAAAATAACATCAAAAACTTCAAGGGGAACATCATCAAACAATACCTCATCTTTGAATGGCTTGATGCCATACGGCAAGAGACACTATTGGCTGACGCGAAGATCACTTCCTTGACAGAGCCATCCAATGGTGTAGGGATGTGGGTGCAGCATTGTCGGCAAGGCTAGCCACTTGAAAACCTCTATTGAGATGAGATTCTTCTGGCTACCACTATCAACGATGAAGTGCAGTGGAGTTCCTTTCACCCACATCTATGAATNAAAAATAGTATCTATCTTGGTATGCTTTGAAATCACCCTTATGTGGAAAATCTCTATTATTTATTTTTCTTGTTGAGTTTCATTGAGGCTATTACTACTTGAAAAACTAGTACTTGAAATAGAGTCCTTACCTTGAAAAACCATGGTTGTAAACTTTGTTTCATCACCCGAATCAAAACCTAAATCATGTTGTACGGTTGCAGTAGTCTTTGGTTTCCCCTGATTGTTGAACTTTTTGGGTCTCTTTTGAGGATGAAGTTTCCAACAATGGTCTTCATCATGGCCATCTTTTGAACAATGTTTACATGTGAGTTTCTCTCCCTCCTTCTTGACTGAAGCATTCTTTCTTCCATTTCCCTTGAACTTCTTATTTCCTTTGTCTCCATGAACAAAAGGTTTCTTATTGCCCTCTTGAGGTTCATTCCTCCCTCTTGCTTCCAAATGAGTTGCATGTGCACAAACTTCATCTAGATTTGTAGGGTTAAACATAAGTATTGTGTGCCTCAAGTAGCTATGCAATCCTCTAACATATTTGAGTAAACTTTCTTGAGAAGACAAATCTGTACCCAAAATCAAATCCCTTCTTCTAAATTCTTGAGTGTAGCTTTGAACATTTCTCCCTTTAGCTTGTCTAAAGTTTTTCCAATCCATAATAGCTTTCTGCATGTATGCTAATGGATAAACTTTTGTTTTAAGTGCAACAATAAAATCATTCCAAGAGGATAAAACTTAACCATGTTTCTTCATGTCGTCTTGAGTTTTGGCTTCTCACCAAATCAGTGTTGCACTATCCAATCTTAAAGAAGCAAGTTGAATTTTAGTTTCATCATCTGTGATCCTTTGTATCCTACAATGCACTTCAATCTATCGAATCCAGTTATCCAATTTCTCAACATTTACCTCTCCATTGTACATAGGAAATTCAAACTTAATATCAAGATTAAGAAAAGGAGTTTTTAGAGGAATTTTACCATGTTCTTTAGGAAAATTTGGAGGTGGTTGTGAAATGGTGGAAGAGGTGGAAGATGGAGGTGAAGGAGGTGGAGAATCACCATTCCCTCCATTTATTTTTGGATTTTTATCACCATTGTCTCCATTTCCCTTTAGAGGGTTAGAGCTTTCACCTTGCAATATTTTATTTCTTTCTTCAAACAAAAATTTCACCATCTCAGTCATATCATAGAAATATTTTCTGAAAGTTTCCTCCTCTGAAGGAAGAGTTCCATGAATCTCCTCATGAGCCATACTTGGTGAATATCTCCTTGAAGCTTGAGGTGATTTGATAGTTCTCCTTCTTGACAATCGAGAACTTGGCTCTACAAGTTTACCTTCTCCTCTTGTAAGCTTCAGAAAACAAAATATTTGCAAACAATCAAGCCTTCAAAAACCTATTTTCTGATACCAACTTGATCTGAAAATGAAGAAGGATTGTATCTTTTAAATTATTTGTAATTGTTAATTATGTGTGCTTGGGAAAAAGGATAAATTTGCAAACACATAAATTAAATAGTTTTCAAACTTAATATGCACATAATAACCATCAATTAAAAACCATCAGTAAACACATAACACAAAAAATGATAAAGGAGTTCACCCCTCTCTTCAGCTACATCTCCTGTTCCAACTTCCTATGGATATTTTATATTATTTTCTCAAAGTGATAAAAACAATGCTTTACATTGCTCAAAAGTCCAAATGGATGGCTCCAATGGCTCCAGAACATCCAAAACCCCCTAACTGGGCTCTTTCTGCACCTAGTTTGGCCAAAAAATGAAGAAGATATCCTCCTGGAAAGCTTCCCCTTCAAGATTGTTGTCTCTGGCTCCAATACGCACCTGTGTGTGACCAACTCAACTCCCACAGTGTTACTGGACCAAAACCCCAGCACCACAGGCACTCCGTAATTCAAGGAAAAATGTTGAATGGTTAGCGCAATTAGCACCCTCTTGGGTGGAGGTGTTGGTCGCATGGGGGGTATATGGCCACGTACCAACGCCTATGTTGGCCTTAGTTGAATAATGGATAACAGTTGCGCCAAAGTTTATATGGTATGGCCATGTGGACAAAACTCTACACCTTCTGTCTTAACCCCATTCCTCGTGCCATTGGTATAGCCTTATGGTATGACATGTGAGATAGCCTCCTTTCCATGCCACAGGTTCTATGGTAGGGTCACATGGTATGTAAATTGGTGTTGGGGCTAGGCCCCGACCCTTTCCTCCGCCAACCCAAACTTTGTTTCAACTTAAATAAATATGCAAACATATAATGTTAAGAAACAAGCCACGAGCGGGCTGGTAGCCTGGGCCCTGCCAAAGTGTTGACGTGTTTCCTGGAGGTTGGGGGTTCGACCCCAGGGGACTTCACCATATTTTATACATTGGAGGGGTTCCATGTGGCAGCCCACGACTAGGCCATCTGACACCATATTACTTGCCACCCAAACGTCATGTGTCAAGAAACCATTTACCCACGTATCTTCCACCTAACTTACCAACTCAACACTTCCACATCAGCCGCCTGACAACTCATCACTACCACATCACTGTACGGTTAGCTTCCATGTGATCACTATATGGACTGTATGGATTGTACAGTCAACAAATGTTTTCTAGTTTCGCAAAATGGATAGAACATGATATCTCACTCATACGACATTTTTTTGAACCTGTTCAAGTTGCGTTGGGATCGTGAGGATGAGGCCTACACATGTGTCTGTTTTAAAGCAATTATGAGCACTTTGATTTTTTGAGAAAAAATTGATCCCTTGGATCAATGATGAGAATATGTCTTTGTATTCTTCCACGACCTTATCCACTTTCTTCTACTACATGGAGAGGTTGTTCGTGGAGGCATGGATGTGGATGCAACCTTTCACTCACGTTGAGAGAGAATATCGAATAAGAAAAACTTCTCAGTTTGAGAAATAACCTTCATGCATTGCTTAGCAGAGATCAAGGAAATAGAACTAGGTGAGACTACCTTGGGTATCCTATACAATTTCTTGTTCAAAGTAATAATAACACTGCGAGGCCTAGACTCATATACAAAATGATGTTTCCATAAATAGTGTTGGCCCAAAATAACATCAAAAACTTCAAGGGGAACATCATCAAACAATACCTCATCTTTGAATGGCTTGATGCCATACGGCAAGAGACACTATTGGCTGACGCGAAGATCACTTCCTTGACAGAGCCATCCAATGGTGTAGGGATGTGGGTGCAGCATTGTCGGCAAGGCTAGCCACTTGAAAACCTCTATTGAGATGAGATTCTTCTGGCTACCACTATCAACGATGAAGTGCAGTGGAGTTCCTTTCACCCACATCTATGAATGAAAAAGGTGCTCACCTTCCTATGGCTCATCAGGTTCACCGGGATGGATCTTTGTGGCAGCAGCAGTGGCATTAGGTTCTGCGTTAATGATGTGTCTCCCATTTTTTGGTTCTGACTCACAATCGGAACCCGCATCTGATTCATAGGATTTCACCTCTACCACCAATGACTTCTTTGAGTGGAAATCAACAGTGTTATTCTAGGGGCTCTTATGGAAGTCACACCACTTCCCGGTATCTTTCTTCATATTCCTATTGTGCTTCTTTGCTTGCAGCTTGGAATAATTTTCCTGAGGTTTCCCATCTTTTCTCTATCCTTTCTTCTGTGGGTTGGGGCTTTCCTTTCCCATCATTTGCTGTGAGAGGTTCCCAGATCCAAACTGTCGTGTCTTTTGTTTAAGTTTATGCTCGATTTTGACGACATATCGATAGGCCACTCCCAAGGATGATATCTCAAAAAACTCCATTTCTATCTAGATGTATCTATGCAAACCATCGCAGTACTTGAGCACCATATGTCACTCAGAATATTTTATACCCATCTTGGTGAACTTTGGCACTATTTGGTCTCTTTGTTGTTGCACTGTGGTCTATCTTATATACAAGTCATTATAACTTCCAACAGGGTAGTATTGTTCCTTAATATCATCCCTGAAGGAAACCCAAGTGGATGCAACTACAAATAATGTGGATCCCTCTATTTCCTTTTTATCACAGAAAGTGTCCCACCAACCTTTGACATGGGGGGTGGCCTTGAGGAGCACAGATGTAATATTTTCTCTATCAAAAACGTTTTAGATAGAAAAATGCCCTTCTAGAAGGTTTAACCATTTATCTACAGGATCCACATCTATTTGAACTTCAAATATAGAAATATCCAAATTGATCTATACCTTGAAGGGGGTGGTGCCTCTACTTGAGGTGGATGTGTCACTTGTTGGGATTTGTCAAATTATTTGTGCAAAGTTGTCCACCATCTCGTTCATCTGTCGCTCAAGGACTTCCTCAAGCAAAATTTTGAAAGGATCTCATGTCCCGTCGTCTTTCTTTTCGCTCGCCATCGATGGCTTCTTGAGCATGTGAGGGCATTTTTCCTCAATAAAAACAAGCTCGAGACCCAACTCTCTATACCCTGACTGCATCAGGGATATGCACTAAAAAAATAACAAGGAGCAAACTGATCTAATACAACTGATCCATACTTATGAGTAGAATAAAATGAAAACATAGATTTATAATATTAACACAGAGACACAGTGAAAAATAACATAGATACAATAAAACTTGACTTCCATTAAATAAGAAATATGTTGAAAACTGTAAAATGCAGATTGAAANTGCAGCATTGTCGGCAAGGCTAGCCACTTGAAAACCTCTATTGAGATGAGATTCTTCTGGCTACCACTATCAACGATGAAGTGCAGTGGAGTTCCTTTCACCCACATCTATGAATAAAAAAGGCGCTCACCTTCCTATGGCTCATCAGGTTCACCGGGATGGATCTTTGTGGCAACAACAGTGGCATTAGGTTCTGCGTTAATGATGTGTCTCCCATTTTTTGGTTCTGACTCACAATCGGAACCCGCATCTGATTCATAGGATTTCACCTCAACCACCAATGACTTCTTTAAGTGGAAATCAACAGTGTTATTCCAGGGGCTCTTATGGAAGTCACACCACTTCCTGGTATCTTTCTTCATATTCCTATTGTGCTTCTTTGCTTGCAGCTTGGAATAATTTTCCTGAGGTTTCCCATCTTTTCTCTATCCTTTCTTCTGTGGGTTGGGGCTTTCCTTTCCCGTCATTTGCTATGAGAGGTTCCCAGATCCAAACTGTCGTGTCTTTTGTTTAAGTTTATGCTCGATTTCGACGACGTATCGATAGGCCACTCCCAAGGATGATATCTCAAAAAACTCCATTTCTATCTAGATGTATCTATGCAAACCATCACAGTACTTGAGCACCATATGTCACTCAGAATATTTTATACCCATCTTGGTGAACTCTGGCACTATTTGGTCTCTTTGTTGTTGCACTGTGGTCTATCTTATATACAAGTCATTATAACTTCCAACAGGGTAGTATTGTTCCTTAATATCATCCTTGAAGGAAACCCAAGTGGATGCAACTACAAATAATGTGGATCCCTCTATTTCCTTTTTATCACAGAAAGTGTCCCACCAACCTTTGACATGGGGGGTGGCCTTGAGGAGCACAGATGTAATATTTTCTCTATCAAAAACGTTTTAGATAGAAAAATGCCCTTCTAGAAGGTTTAACCATTTATCTACAGGATCCACATCTATTTGAACTTCAAATATAGAAATATCCAAATTGATCTATACCTTGAAGGGGGTGGTGCCTCTACTTGAGGTGGATGTGTCACTTGTTGGGATTTGTCAAATTATTTGTGCAAAGTTGTCCACCATCTCGTTCATCTGTCGCTCAAGGACTTCCTCAAGCAAAATTTTGAAAGGATCTCATGTCCCGTCGTCTTTCTTTTCGCTCGCCATCGATGGCTTCTTGAGCATGTGAGGGCATTTTTCCTCAATAAAAACAAGCTCGAGACCCAACTCTCTATACCCTGACTGCATCAGGGATATGCACTAAAAAAATAACAAGGAGCAAACTGATCTAATACAACTGATCCATACTTATGAGTAGAATAAAATGAAAACATAGATTTATAATATTAACACAGAGACACAGTGAAAAATAACATAGATACAATAAAACTTGACTTCCATTAAATAAGAAATATGTTGAAAACTGTAAAATGCAGATTGAAAGAAGTTTGTTAGAATGGTAGTAGCTTATCTATGAGAAGAGATATGATGGCTATGCTCATTCGCAAGAAGATGAGTACATTGAGGCTCTGAAAGAATTTTTTACAATAAACATGAATTCCAGGGACAAAAACATATGTCTTATATTTTGTTGGAAAAATAAGATAAGACTATTAGAAAAAATCAAATTTGACATAGTTATTCACAATTTCTATGAATAAACATTGTATATTCGGAAAGCTAATTCAATTTCCTACATTTCATCTCCTTACACCATATTCAAAATCATTGTAAAAGTACCTTTAATAACCCCTCCAAATTAACATATTGATGTTTTTCCACGTTTGCATTGCCATTAACGCATTATGAGAGACCATCTTTAACTTGCACTCACCTTGATAATCAACTATACCATATACTATAATAAACCATAAAACTAACTAATTAATAGACTTTATGATTTTTCATATATTATTATTAAATGTAACTTAATATACCACACAAGTGTCTAGGAGTTTAGGGATGCATATCCATGACCAAATTAACAATACCACACAAGTGTCTAGGAGTTTAGGGATGCATATCCATGACCAAATTAACAATACCACACAAGTGTCTAGGAGTTTAGGGATGCATATCCATGACCAAATTAACAATACCACACAAGTGTCTATTGCCTTGAGAATACAACCAGAGTTAACTATACCATTGTGATAACAAGATTGAAAATTGTTTAAACCGAAAGAAGAAAGATATAACCTTTATAACCTTCATATTGGAGGAACCTGAGTGMGAGCCAAAGGTTTTCCATCGCCCCTCATTGCTGGAAGATTATGTTGAGATGCCATCGAAGTTCCTTCCGGAGTCGGGGGATTGGCTCCTCCATGCTTCTTCACCAACCATGAAGAKTATGCTTACTAATGAACATTGGGATTTGGGAATCAAATACTTTGATTGTGGTGAATTTTCTTCTTGCTTTTCAAAGAGGAGGAACAATTCCAATTTGAATCAAACCGCTTATTATTCATTATCTTGCTACTTGGATTTATCAACAATACTTACCACTCTTCTCTAGCTCCTAATTTAAGAATTTTATTGTGTTGTGTTCAAGTTTACAAGGTACTTTCAAATAACTTATTTTGTAATGGATTTCAATTTACAAAATTTATTTCATATTTTATAAATAATTATAAAGCAGATGATGTGATGGAAAATTTTGGTTATTGTGAAATAAAATTCCATAATTTTGTTATGAGTTTCATTTCAAAAATAAATTATTTCATATTTTCAATATGATCAATCAATTAAGACAATCATTTTCCATTTCGATTAACAAATACCTAACCCTATTTATATTTATATTTATATTAAAGTATTATTGTAATATTTTATATTTATATTTAAATATCACGATTCTTAATTTCTTCCTCATAAATTATTAAATTAAGAATTTGTCATCTTAATGGTTGGCATGAGCATGCAAAGTGCAGTTTTAAAATATTATGAGTTATTAGTTTTTTTAATGTTATTACTAAAACAAGAATTATTGATTATTTAGAAAATAAATTTATTTACTTAATTCAAATTATTCATTTAAACTTAAATAAAGTTATTAAATTTTTAAAATTATTATCAAAACATATCATTATATAAATAAATTATATATAATAAATATATTTTATTTACATTTAAAATAATAATTTATTTTAACTAATCCAATATATATAATATAATTCACAATATATATAATATAAAGGTTGAAATTAACACTTCAATTTGAAATATAACCTTTTCTTTCACACTTAATCCTGAATATAACCCTTCCTTTCACACTTATCCTTATGGAAGCATCACTTCATCTTGAACGCCGTGAGCCGTGACACAAATCCGTGATGAAAGCATAACTTCAACATGATCCATGATCCCCGTGAGCCGTGACACAAAATATCGGCACTGTTTTTATTTGACGTGTTGAAAACGCACCATGTCAAGTAAGCTAATCAGAGAGTAATCTTTTTTTGTTTTTCAATCGAAAAAAGTGGTTTGAATCTGATTAGATTTTCAGGGATAGTATGAATTTGACATAGATTAAAGTTTCATGCATTTCAGAATTTTATTTAGAAATTTTGTTTTATTTTAAACCAATCTAAATGCTCAGAAAATAAATCAGATTTCTAAATCAACCAAAAATTTAAAACTATATCACCAAAAAAAACATACTACTCGAAAAGAAAAGTGAAAAAATTGCTCCGAATTAGCCCACTCCGATTGGTATTCCTGCTTATCGTCAACAGTAATTCGAGTGTGACTAATTGCACTGGATTGATCCCCGCCCTTTTCGGATTAATAGTGATGGCAAAGTGGCTGTTATTTATTTGGCAGCTTGTGGACTCTCATTCTCGTTTGTCAAACGTACTGCCCAGTTTAGTAGCCGGTCTCTGAGAGGGCTTATCCCGATATTTGTTAGCCGGTCGCTGAGAGGGCTTATCCCGATATTTGTAGGGGCGATAATAGTAGCAAAGGGTTGGACCAACGGTTTACTTGAACAGATTGAATTGGTTTTCTTCTCACCACCAGTCGGACGTTCCGGTTTGATTTCATAAACCCTGAGAAGGGTGAAGGAAGGATATCTTCAGTACTCTCTGCTTGCGTAGCCGAAGGCCCGTGAGATAATCTCTATTCACAAGTTCGCGAATCGATCCCCGTCCGCCATTGGTGATGGAGGAGTCCAGGGAAACCGCGACGAAGGGCCCTCTGGAATCATCATTACCTTGGATTAGGGATAGAGGGGAGGCGGAGGCCGATGACATCAATCCCATTCCAAAGCGACCATGCACAAGCAGAGGCGGCGACAGCTTCGAAGATTTCTCCTCTCTGATGAAACGAATTGAGGCGACATACAAGTACTGCCTCAGGACTCGTAATTACCTGAACTGCCAAGAACCCGTTTTAAAATGCGTCAAAACCGTTGCGTCCAACGCGTCCTGGCGTCCGTCCTTCGAGTGGGAGGATTTCTCAAACCGCGGGAATAGAACCCGCGACGTGAAGCCCAGCTTGTCCGCCGTGAAAACTCGAGAATATTTAAGTATTTTTGAATTTTTATATATTGAGTAAAATTAGAAAATGATATATTATTTAGTGAATAGAATCTTATTGAAATTTTAAACTTTTGTATTATGTAATATATGAAAATAAAATAAAATTGTCTATATAAGTTTGATTACTAATTATAATTTTTAATTCAAAATGTTTAATTAATTTTTGAATTATTTAACAAGTAAATTATTTATTGGAATCTTTTGAAAACCATATATTATTTATGGTGTTTTTATTACTATTTAAGTGAAACAAAAATATAAGATTTAATTGAGTCTTTTGATTTCTTGATTTACATGTTAAATTACTCAATATATGAGTGTCTTTCTAAAACAAATAAAAAAGAGAGGAAAATTTATAAACCTTAATTAAGAAAATGAAAAATCTTGATAAAATTTTAGGGTAAGAAGAGAAGAGATTCTCTTGACTTTTATTATATGTAAAAAGAAAAGAGATTATTTGACTTTATTATATTATATGTCATTATTATATGTTATTTGTTTGTTAATTTATTTTTAAATGTATTCTTTAAGATTTATAGATTTTGTAATTTAATTATTGAAAATCACTTCTCCCATTCTTTCATCATATAAATATTTTTTTCTTTCAACTTTAATAAACTTTTGACAACTATTGATTTTTTCTTTCATCTATGCTTTAAAATTCACAAAATATATTTGAGTTTTATGGATTCATTTTAGTATGCCAAGTGTTTTTCCTAATAATTCATTGATGCTTTCTTTCTACTTAAACTCCATCTACATTGCAAAATTACATGTCACGCAAAGTAAGGTAAAGGTGCCTCTAGGAACGTTGTCGTACTATGCATTTCCTTTGAACTTGGTATGAATACTTAAAGAATATATGTAATTGTTTTTAATGTTGGTCTTCTTTGATGGACAAGCTAGGTGAAGATTTATAAGGTGTGGATTTTTCTTTCAAATATTTTTTTGGGTTTATTAGAAATTTTTATGAGTACAACATCCAAGTCATAAATTTTATAAATAATAAAGATAAAAATTATTACAATAATATATTTGTTAAGAATTTAACATGTTATTTGTGAGAATTGAATTTGAGTGGAGAGGAGAAGAATAATCATTTTTTCCAACCATATAAGCTAAACCGAATTGACATTCTTCCATTTTTACTTAAATATATTTTTAATTATTTAATTTCATTTTATTTTATCTTTTACTTTATTCTTCATTTTTCCATAGTTTTTTTATTAATTATTTAAATTTTAAATTCCTTCATTCACATATTCACATATTGAAAACATTATGTTGATGTTGTATGAAAATGATAAATTTTATCAAATTATAAAGTATGTAAAAATTTGAATCTAACCACTGAAAATGATATGTTATATCATATTATTAAGTTTTAAGAAATACAAATATAGTTTCTTACAATAATAACCTCAATTAAGTATTTAATAGTGTTTAGAGATTATTGAAATTTTTTTTTTCAAAAATATATATAAGTAAAATAAATTATAAATAAATAATTCACTTAAAAGATTCTAACTTAATAATATTAATTAATAATATTTTAAATAAACGTAAATAACCCAATACATTATATAAATATAATATTTTACTTATTGCATAAAGGTAAAAAAACCACTATAAACATTATATAAATACCACAAGATTTAACAAATAATATCAACATAGATATGATTAACATCAAATTAAAATTTCCTTACGGTTATTGATAAATTGGAGTTACTTATGTGACTTAAAGTTGCCACTCGACATGTAACCTATTGAATTCTAATAAAATTATAATTCAAGAGAAAACTAATAAAATTCAATAAAATTATAATTCAAGAGAAAGTCAAATTTTGTTAGCACCATTGAATTTTAAAGGTTTTGTCTTGTAAGATGGTTAAGGTTTGAAAATAGTCTGTAGTTGAGAGGAGATATTCAAGAAAATCTATTTTTATTAAGGGTTTATAAAAAAAGATAAGTCAAATGTTAATCTTGGATTTATAATAAGAAATTCTCAACTATGTTATTCTTGGATTTATAACAAAAAATTCTTAACTTTAATCCACTACTCTGTGTGCCATATTTAAATATTTATGTTATGTTATGTTATGTTATGTTGTGTTTCAACATGTCCTTTGTATGAGATTTTTTTGTTTGTGGGATAAGGGACTCCTCCTCCCAACTATTTGACTAGTAAAGTCTAAAGGTATGCATACTCTACTCCTTACAGATTTGAACTTGTGACCTCATAAGAGGAAACACATGTTCTTAATCATTAAGCCCATTACTTTCTTTGCTCATAAAACAAAACTTATTTCTCTCAGTGCACAAATGTTTTTGCTCGAGAAATAAAACTTTCAAAAATAGTTTGAAAATAAAACCTCAGAATAAGAGCAGGGAACCGCAAGGGAGATGATGTAAAAAAACTAAGTGCCAACCAATTAATTTAAGTTCAAAAAATGTTTAGATATTTACCATTAGTTCAACTTAAGTAGAAGGGCCTAGATTATTCTCATAGTTGACTTTGATAAAAACAACAAAAACTACACCAAGTCAAATATAATCAACAATATCTAAGGAATCAAACTAATCGAAATGAATTTATCCAAACAATATCTCCCTAATTTGAAATTAGATCATCGTAGTGGTTAATTACCATGAGAACACCGAGTCAAAGGAAGGAAAAGTTAAAAATTATTACGCCCCAAGCCTCTTAGCAATAATGGTCATTTACTAAGCAAGGGTTATTGTTACTAGGTAAGTGGGGAAGTTAATAAAGAAAATGAGATTAGCTTGTAGTTCTCAATGGGATGTGTTAAATATTTGAACAAAAGGATCATCCGAACTCTACAATTATTGGAGTTAGTCCATGTCATTATGGAGACAATGGAAGGTCGATTAGTAGGTTTATTTAGTAGTTAATTGGTTGATTAGAGTAATTAGTAGGTTTATTTAGTAGTTAATTGGTTGATCAGAGTAATTAAAGGTGGTCCCAAATAGGTTGATAAGTGTGTAGATTTATGCATAAATTTGGATCTAGGGGTTCTTAAGATTATAAAAGTGAGCTAATTTTTTCTCATTTTAAGGGAGTTAGTTACACCTTACAATACATATAAATGATCCTATGGAGCATCTCATCAAGAAAGTAATTTGTTATTCTTAATTTTATATGTTGAGATATGATCACTTATGATTTAGTATTGAAGTTGTGTCTTTCAACACCATGGTCTCTCTTGGAATTCATTGTTAATCACATCTGTAATCCCCTAATTCTCCAACAAGGTATCAGAGTTAGTGGCTTGAGATAAGAGCTCGATTCGCTGCAAGTTTCTTTGGATGGTGTCAATTGTATCTACAATCTTATTTGAGTCACATTTCTAAACTATGTTAAATAAAGTTTAGACTTGATATTGGATTATGGTTTTCAAAGTGGTTACCAGCTATAAGTAAAAGCTAATGGTTTTAAATGACCACAACTATGGCATGTTGATGAAAAACATACATGGATACTCTGTTAAACAATAAATCTCTTTGGAAGTTAAAAATATTATCATTCTAGACACTAAGGATGGACTTGACAAGTTTATTGTTAATGGGAAGAAGGATGAGGAATGCATGAATTCTCATACATTACATGCTCACAATTCTAAAAGTGAATGGATAGTTGATTTTGGTTGTACCTATCATATTGCTAAGGATGCTTATCCATTTTCTTTATTGAATAAGGCTATAGAAAAAGAAATATTTTTTGTAGATGATGATTCACTTATTATTGCTAATTGTGGTAGGATTGAATTTTAGAATGGTATGACATTGATGTGTATCATGCACCAAGTTTCAGATCCAATTTGTTGTATGTACCCTATCAAACTAGGGTGTATTTAATATATGAAAGTCTTGGAGAGTAAAGAATAATATCCAACGTATCCATAGTGACCTTTGTATAATAAACCAATCATCATTAGTTGGTGCAAGATATGTTTTGATCTTCATTGATGATTTTTCTAGGTACACTTCGGTATATTTCTTGATGAATAAGGATGTTAGGCCCTTCCCTAACCTCTATAATTTGGGGTACTTAGGAGGTAGTCAATTAATGCATGAGGCCATATTTTTTGAATAAGACCATTAGGACATTGGTCTATTGTTACTCGATGTATAAGGGTCATCTTTATTAAATAAGGCTCATTATGTGGTTGGTACTTATTAATGATGGAACCACAAGTAGTTAGGGTTTTCTAGTGAGAACCGATTTATAGAGATAAAAGGATATGTAATGTTTTTTTAATTATTTTCATTGCATTAGATCTCTACTATTTTGGAGGTTATCCCATTGAAGAGGCATTTAAATATTTCTCTTTTTTTCGAATGATCAATAATAAGGGTTTATATTTAGTGGGTTTTGATATTGTTGTTTCTCTTATTTTACCTTTTGTGGTTTATATTTCTTTTGATATTTCTCATAATTTACCACTTCTACTAATTAATTACAGTAGAAGTGGTACCAAAGCTCTTTCATATGCCAACACATGTTCAATTATTAGCATTTTTATGTCTCAGCTCTTCGAACTTAATATTGACTATATTGTAATTATGTTTTTCATTACTATGTTTTGTTCCACATCATGATGTAGTTTCCATAGTAATTTTGAAATACATATCAACATGATCATTTGGATTTTAATAAAAAGTTCCAAGGTTGATTGGTGGGGAGAACATTGATGGGGCTATGAGTCCACTAGAGAGGAAAGGTAAGGTGGGGTAAGAATATTGAACTATATATGTCATGATCTTTCCATATCCTATCTATTATCCTCATCCATATGATTATCCTATTTTTCATTTTATCGTAAATGTTTATGCTAATTAATTATGAGCTTATTGAAATGAGTTAATTACTTCGAGTCACTATTTTCTATACCTAATCCATGGCATTCTACTTTGTAGTAATCAACTCCTATCATATAATCAAGGAATCAAGAAATAAGTGGAAGAAATACCCTCCCTCTCACCCCATTCACTCATTCATTCATGTAAATTTGAATTAGGAGGGGGATTAAAGGGATTTCTTGAAGATAAAACAAGAGTTTTGAGGAAGAAAACTTAATCCAACTCTCATATTATCCATGGTGAGATGAAAGATGGAATGTTGGGTGATATTAGGCACCAAGATTGAGTAGGGATATATCTTACTAAACCTATGAACAATATTGGCTTGTTGGGTTGTTCAAAAAACCATGAAATTGCAGTCTAAGAAACTACACAAGGATGTAAATGAAAAAAAAAAAAAAAAGAGTGACTTGGGCTCATGCTACACATACTAAAGATCATAGAGATGAAGATCAATCCTATGACGTTGAATATATAATAAAGAAGTGTTTTCTTATGTTACATGGGATAATAGAGTAAGTGCCAATAATTGGTCTAGAGATTGAATAAAAAAACTTAACAATGACTTTCTTTATTGGTTTTGGAAGCCTTTCGTAAAGAAAAGGATGTTTTGGGAACTTTGATATATATTCTTTACCTTGTGGTATCATATTTCATCATGAGAATGACATCCACAAAAGATTAACCTTTATTTGGGAGGAAAATGGTTCACCATTGAAGCTCAATTAATAAAAGATAAGTGTATTTCTTCCTCTTTCTATATATAACATTTTTATTCATTTTATGAAGAAAGATATATTTACTTTAATTATTATTATGTGAACATGCCATGTCAAAATCCACTGATGAAATGGTTGTTTTTATATTCAATTAATTTGTTGGACATGTGAAGAAATGCAATTGAAAACCGTGTATGGAAAGTGTTTTAAAATGATATTGTGTGAAAGAGTAATTCATATACCTATTCAATATTGATAGTTGGAGGTCATGGTCCTCATGTAACTCCCTAATGAGTTGTTTGAAACTTTTATTTTGGAAGGATAAGAATGTTGTCACATAATCCTATAGGTGCACTTTATCTTGGCAGTTTTTATTTTAGCGATTACGATTAAATATTTATTGTCAATCACTTCCTTAAATTAATTTTAAGATCCATATATTAAAAACCTTTTCGTTATTCTTACCTCAAACTAGTTTCAATTAGGAGGCCTCCTATGGCTTCAAAAAGGTGAAATACTAAGTTTTTAAAGCAATTATGAGCATGAACTATCTTCTATGAAGGAAAATAGTGGGGATAGCACCATTTGTACATGAGAAACCAATGGGCACACCCTTATTCCCACCATTTTTATTAACAAAACTTGTCGTGGCCAAAATGGCCAGGGTAATAATTGTAGCGAAGGATGATTTTCACTTATTAAATTATTATTAATGTATCATTATGAATTTTATTGAGTGAAACATATATTTTTACTATAATAGTCTCCTTGCATAAAGGCGTTAGTTAATTTCCCATCAATTGTGTTTGTTGTGCATATATGGATGGATTTAGAATCTATTGTGAATATTTTTAAGGGATTAAATGACACGATTTTATTTGTTATGATTTGGTTTGTTCCATGATTTAGTCCTACATTTACCCCCTCTATGAAGGAAGGAAGCACTCATTCCCCTCTACCCCTAAACATATATGAATGTTTTACATTGTTTCCCATCAATTGTGTTTGTTGTGTATATATGGATTTAGAATCTATTGTGAATATTTTTAAGGGATTAAATTACAGGATTGTATTTGTTATAATTTGGTTTGTTCTTTGCATTTACCACCTTTATGAAGGAAGGAAACACTCATTCCCCTCTACCCTTAAACATATATGAATGTTTTACATTATTTGTTATGAAACTTGTATGAATAACTTTATTATTTGTTATGAAACTTGTATGAGTAACTTTATTGAACATTGTTATTAAATATATTTTACCAACATGTTTTGACCTTAAGGATGATGATACATTTTCTACTAGGGTCATATACAATCATATATGTGTATTCTATTGGATTGTAAAAAATATTAATATTATTTCTATTATTATTGTAATATAAGATATGGGATAGTGTAGTTGGTGAGACGTGCATATACTCTCTCGGTTCGGGGAGAGGTCACGGGTTCGAGCCTTGTGTCTTTGAGGTTGCGGTTTAGCACCTCATATCATCCACGAAGTGGGGAAGTATCGCGACATGTACTGTTGAAGAACTACATTAATACATTGTAATAATAATTTATTAATTTTTTACATACGTTATTATATATATATATATGCTTTGTTGTTGACCAGTCTTGTGTCCTAAAAATTCTAGAGTTTAATCTAGATATTTTATATAAAATAGTTTTGAGTTTTTTTAATGATATATATATATATATATATATATATATATATATATATATATATATATATATATATATATATATATATATATATATATATATATATATAATGATCGTGAGCCTAATGGTTAAGGATGTGTGTTTCCTCCATTTCCTCCTAAGAGGTCACACGTTCAAATCCATAGGGGAGTAGGGTATGTATACCTCCGTAGACTTTACCAATAGATTATTATTATTAGTATTAGTATTAGTATTATTACGATAATCATATAATCAACTTCATAGTAAACAATATAAATTACACATCATCCTTAATAAATAATAATTCTGTCAATATTATTTCATTATCTTAAAAATGAAATATACTCATATACAATTAATAATATACACAACTATATTGTATAGTTTATTATTATTATTATTATTATTATTATTATAAAGAAAATGAGATGAATATTGTTTTTATTTTTATTATAACATAATAAAATCATATAGGAAAACAATCATATAATCTATTAAAACAACATAATGGCAATCAACCATAAATGATTCATACATCAAAATCTTTATTCATATTAAGATATGATAGGTAATATTTATAGATATATTTATGCATAGACCGATTACTAACAACCACATTAATAATAATAGTGTGTCTATATATGTTGATAGGCATATATCTAGCACATCAATCATGTTTTTTCTTGTAGAATGTGTTAAATATTCATTATTGGTGTATACATACACATTAATATTATTAATATTTTTTGTCCTCAATGTTCCTAAATGGTTATGTTACATTGTGATGTTTATCAGATTCCTCGATCACTATGTCTCATTAAGATTGGTTGAGTTTAGTTCGTCATGGTTGACTATGGTTGATGATGGTTAACTATGGTTAATTTTTTAAAATTATAATTTATCAAAGTATGTTTGTTGATGTTCTTCAAGGATTATGTTTTGTTATGTTTCTCAAGGGTTATGTTGGATTGGACATCCATTAGGTTCCTCAATGGTTATGTCACATTGAGTTTCACTAACTTTAGTTGGTCATGGTTTACTATGGTTGATTAAAAAATATATAATTTATCAAAGTATATTCATTGATGTTCATCAAGGATTATGTCACATTGAGATGTTCCTCAAGAGTTATATTGTGTAGTATTACAGATATAAAATAGTATGCAGAACACAAATATTTTAGCTAGAAATGACATAGAAGCAATGATATAATCAAAACAATACCAAAATAACACCAGAAATAACACTTTGATTACTGATAGCAATGTTAACTTGCCTCTTCGAGGGGGAAACCTCCAGCAAAGCAGAGCTCTATTACAATAATATCCAAGACAAAACTTCTCATACCATCTACTCCTATTTATACTAAATATGTCTAGCCAAAAGAACAATCAATAGGAAGATCCTTCTAGAAGTGGAAGTTTCTATTAGGTCTTCTTACATTTGACTTATTGTTCCTTATTGCTAGGCCTTATTAATATTGACCTTTGTTACATGGAAATATATTATTCTACCTACG
The DNA here is from genome assembly GCA_000966675.3 of Picea glauca. Classification (NCBI taxonomy): domain Eukaryota; kingdom Viridiplantae; phylum Streptophyta; class Pinopsida; order Pinales; family Pinaceae; genus Picea; species Picea glauca. The sequence continues at coordinate 94,308 of JZKD02S1672772.1, forward strand.
TGAGGGGTTAGGGAGATTAGGTCCCTAACATGTCCTCCCCCTTAAAAATAACCTTGTCCTCAAGGCATGAGATGAGGAAATTGTTGTAGAATGGTAGTTGGTTCCTAAGTGGCATCTGTTGGAGTTGTATCTTTCCACTGGACTAACACTTCCTTGATGGTGCATTGGCGTAGATGATGCTCATGCTGGTCCAAAATTGCTTGTGGATGTAACCAGATGAAGCCTTCTTCATCCAACTCAGGAAGGTTGGTTTGAGTTTGACACTTAGTTCCAATCACCTTCTTTAAGCATGAAACATAAAAAATAGGATGGAGCTTTGAATGAATGGGAAAAAATAATTGATAGGCCACCTGTCCCACATGCTTGAGAATGGTATAAGGACCATAAAATTTGGGCGCCGTTTTCTAACAATGGTTAGCCTTGAGGGAATTTTTCTTATAAGGTTGCAATCGAAGAAACACCTAATCTCCTTCTGCAAATTGATGTTCAGAGCAACCTTGATCTGCCTGTTGCTTCATGTGATTCTAGGCCATGACAAAATTCTCTTTGAGGGTAAAGAGAATAGCCTCTCGAACTATAAGTGTTTGGTCAACTGCTTGGACCTTTGAGACACTTGACATGTATGAGAGAATTGAATGTGTATTTTTTCCATATATTGCTTCAAAAGGAGTCATGCAGGTAGTTGTATGGTAAGAAGTGTTGTACCACCATTCAACTAGTGGTAACCACTGAGCCCACTGATTTTTCCTTTTTGATGCAAAACACCTCAAATATGTTTCCAAACACTTGTTAACAAATTCATTCTAACCATCAATCCGGGGATGATAAGTTGTGCAGAGATGCAATTGGGTGCCTTGTAGCTTGAACAATTTTTTCCAAAAATTGTTGGTGAAAGTGGGGTCTCGATAAAAAACAATAGAATGAGGCATGCCATGAAACTTGATGACCTGATCCATGAAAAGTTGAGCCACAATGGAGGTTGTAAATGGGTGTTGAAGAGAACAGAAATGAGCATACTTGGAAAGACAATCAACTACCACCATGATGATTGATTTATTTCTCGATTTAGGTAAGCCTACAATAAAATCCATAGAGATATCCCTCCAAATAACAAGTGGAATCAGAACCGAATGTAGTGTGCCAGGAGCTTTGACTATTTCACCTTTGTTGCATTGAAAAACATCACATTCTGCCACAAAATTGTGAACATCATGTTTCATACCATCCCAGAAAAAAGAACGTTTTACCCTATCATAGGTTTTGGTAAACCCTGAGTTCCCAGTTGTGGGTGTAGCATGAAGCTCAAAAAGTACCATGGATTTAAGTTGTTTATCTTTACTTAAATACAAATATCCTTTGTAGCGAAGCTCATCATTGTGCAAAGAGTACCAAGGGAAAACTATAGAATTGGCCTGCAATTGTTGGATCAGATGCAAAATTTTGGGATCGTGTAGCCATTCTTGACAAACAACTTGGAGGCATTCTGGTACAATGAAGGAGAGGGAAAAGAGGTACCCTTCATCTTCATATTTTCTTAAAAGTGCATTAGCAACCACCTTGTCTTTTTCTTTCTTGTAAATGATCTCATAATCATATCCAAAGAGCTTAGTCACCCATTTTTGTTTCTCTGGGGAGGAAGGGAAATGTTCCTGAAAATACTTGAGGCTTTGATGATCTATCTTAATTTGGAAGCGCAACCCCAATAGATAAGAGTGAAAAATATCCACTGCATCCAGAATAGCCAACATTTCTTTTTCATATATTGATTTTCCCAAATGTCACTCTAACTATTGTTTTCTAGTAAAGGCCAAAGGTCAACTCTCTTGCATAAGGACTACTCAAATTCCTCTCTCGAAAGAATCACATTCTAGGACAAAGGTCTTTGTGAAATCAGGAAGCGCTAGGACTAGAGTGGTGCACATGGTCATATTGAAGGTTTGAAAGGCCTGAGCATCTATGAGAGTCCAAGCGAAAGAATTCCTTTTAAGGAGAGAAATGAGAGGTGTCGCAATATTTCCATAATTTTTAACAAACTTGCAATAATAGTATGTTAAACCCAGAAATCCACAAAATATTTTGAGAGTCTTTGGGAGAGGCCAATCCTACATAGCTTAAATATTTTTAGGATCCACCCTGACACCTGCCTTGCCAACAAGATGACCCAAGTACTCAATTTCTGAGGCACCAAAAGCACATTTTGATTGTTTGAGGAAAAGTTGGTGCTGAGAGAGTAGATGTAGAACTCGATCTACATGAGCAAGATGGGTTGTCCATGTTTTACTATAGATGAGGATATTATCAAAGAAAACTAAGACAAAATGATGGAGAAAAGGATGGAAGACATGATTCATGAGGCTTTAGAAAGTGGAGGGAGAATTACACAAGCCAAAGGGCATGACAAAAAACTCATAGTGGCCCTCATGAGTTCGAAATGTAGTCTTAAGAATTTCGACCTCATTCATACGTATCTGGTGGTAGCCAGAATGAAGATCAAGTTTAGTAAAGAGATGGGAACCACTTAATTCATCCAATAGGTCATCAATGACATGAATGGGAAATTTGTCTTTAATGGTGAGTTTGTTGAGGGTGCGGAAGTCAAGACACATGCACCAAGAACATTATTTCTTAAGGACCATGACCATAGGAGAAGATTAGGGGCTCGTACTAGGACGAATAAAACCTACGTTGAGCAATTCTTGAAAAATTTTCTCAATTTCATTTTTCTTGGAAAATGGATGACGATAGGGATGGATATTTGGAGGAAGGATGTTGGAGACAAGGGGAATGAAATGATCATGAACACCACAGGAAGGAGGAAGTCCCTGGGGAGTGGAAAAAACAACCTGATGTTTGGAGAGGATGGATTGGAGGTCTTGTGGCACAGAGGGTGTCTTTGTGGCTTGAATGGCATGGAGTTGTACAATAATTCCAGAATGACCTTTTTTAAGAAAATTTTCCATGCGATGGGAACTGATGATCTCTGGGGAACTGGCGGGGATTCCTTGGAACTTTTATTGTTGGCCCTCCTAGTGGAATTGCATGGTTAATTCATTAAAATACATGAGAATGGGACCCAAATTCCTTATCCTTTCTACACCCAACACAATTTCACAACCGACCATGTCGATAGAAAACATATGGGATTTCATGTGGTATTGACCAATTTGGAGATGAACATTTTCACAATGCCTCCCACATTTCATGGACCCGCCATTGGAAATCATGATTTGAAAATTATTGACGGCAAGGATATAGCAATTAGTTTCTTAGGAAATGCATCGATGAATAAAATTATGGGTGCTTCCACTATCAACAAGAATGATGACCTTCTGATGCTTAATGTAACCAATTAGGTTGAGAGTTTGGGGAGCAGAGAAGCCAATGAGAACATTCATGGAAATGATCAGTTCAACATTGGGAGGGTCAAAGGGTCAAGTCATATCAGTGGGTTCAGGTGACTCGACCACAAAGTAGGCCTCAACATCATCTTTTGAAACATCTTCCTATATGGCCATAAAAATATTTTGTTCCTTACACTTGTGCCCAGAAAAATATTTTTCATCACAATCATAACAAAGGACTTTGTGTTGGCATTCAACCATTTCTACCCTAGTCAATTTATGGATCTTTAGTGGAGTAAAAGGAGGAGTGGGAATGAATGGTTTAGTGTGAGGAATAAAGGGTGGTTTCAGGTTTGAGAAGAGACAACCTATTGTGCTTCCTTAGCTCTTTCAATAGCTTCCACCCAAATCTGAGGCCAAGCCATGAGGACATGGGCACAAATATCATCCTTGAGGCCACTAATAAAACATTCATGGAAAAAAGAATCAGACATTCCCTTTGTACGGAAAGACAATCGCTTAAAAGTGGATATAAAGTCTTGCACTGTGCCAGATTGTTTCAACTTTGCAAAATGGCCTAAATGGTTGGTGGCAATGTGAAAGAGTTTATAAAGCTCGACCACAAATTGTGTATAAGCCACGTATCCTTGGAGGAAATTTTTTCTCAATTGCCACCATTTCCAAAGTTCTTGATCTAGATGGAGAACACCATACTAGAGTTTGGCCAACTCATCTATAATTCCATACAAAGAGAAATAATGTTCCTTATGAGTTACCCAACCAATGGGATCCAAGCCATCAAATTTGGTCACATCCACGCGCGGAAGGCATAGGTCACGATGAAAGTGATGGGGTTGAAAAGTATGGGAATTAGAGGAAGTTTCACCTTCGTATTGCAAAGGTGGGTCAAAGGAGGGAAGATCTATAGGGATATGCAGCTTGGATCAGATCATCGTAGTGAAATATGCAAGTTGGGTATTGAAGGATTCAAGCTGGGTAGCGAGGTCCTATTTGATGGTTTTCATTTTGTCGTCGACAGAGGAATGCATGTTTTTATTGATGGTGTAAACATTGGCATTGAGATGTCTCACTTCTTGTTGGGTTTCTGTGAAATTAGAGTACAAGGAATTGAAGCAAGCTTCCATGTCTTAGCTACAGGTGTGGGCCATGATGAAGAGGGAAAACAAAAAGGGATGGGTGGGACCACAAAAAAAATGTGTTATGGGTGAAGTGTATCATGATGATCAGGGCGACAAGGGGAATCCAATGGGTTAAGGCCCAAATAAGGGTGTTGGAAGGGGGTCAGGTCGACAATAAAAAAATTTTGCTAAAAAATGATAGGTATGACTACGATAAGGGCGAAGAGAGGAATCAAATAGGATTGGTCTCAAATAATGGTGCCAACATGATACAATTTTTTTTTACTCCTGCAGAGTTATACTCCAATATAAAGAATATTGCAGTGACGAAATGCCTAAATTATTAACAGGAAGAAATTTGTAGTAATTTTGCAACCCAAGTGCAGGAGGCATAGTTGCATGACAATAGATATTATTTGTTCAGTTTTTGTTTCCATCCCAAAGGTTAGGGTATTAAAGGTTTCTACAAACAAGGGTTTTCCCTATGATATAGCTCTCTGGTATACGTGCGAGGTCCAACAATAGTACTCGGCCCAATATCTCAGGGCACCAACTAAGGAGGATAGACCATGCCCTTAGTCATACTACCTGACTACCTATCACTCAGCCACTATGCAAATATAAAAAAATTCGCCTTTTTTTTCGAGGGACAGAATCCATGAATTCCTATGGGGCCTAGCATAGGCTAGCTCTTCCCTTATCCTCCTCCATATGATTGTCGGCTGCAACCACGGCCTCACTCAAAAGACACTTCAGAATTCACATTTCGCAATTCCTATTGCTAAGTCCCTCAACTCCTTCAATTTCCAAAACCCGAAATAGACTTATCGGGCTCTGGATCCTCCTCTATGTTTCCTCCATGTGACCCCTACTTGTGACCACGCTCTTATCACAAATGGGTGCTACCGGGACTTGGATTCCGGCTTTTTGATGGCAAGGAACTCCTGTTCCTCCAATCCCCGAAACCCGAAACAGGGCTAAGGTGCTCGGCTCCTTCCCTTATTTCCGCTCACATGACCCTGTCCTATGGCCTAGAGCTACTCCTTCAAGTCCTTCAGATTTCATGATTCGGGGAATCACGATGCAATGCCCCCCCCTCCTTTCCTTTTCAAATCCCCGAAACCCTACGGAGACCCGATGCCATCCGGACCTACGGTCCAGATCCTCTATTTGATCAACGACCTAGATTAAAACCGATGACTTTCTTTCGGCATTTTGGGGAATTCTTCACTCCCATTTACGCGGTGACCAAAACTCTGGTTTCTTGGATCTGCTACCACCTATCCTTGACAATGGACGACTCTGATTCAAACTGGTATTTCACATTTTGTGAATCCTTAGAACTCTGCCCGTTGACTCTTCTGATGTGTGAGTCATTGAAACACCAATTTCCCTCCATGTGTCCTTTCTGATGGATAGTCGAGGTAACTCCCGTTGGATCCTAATATCTACGGTCTCGATTCCTTCGCTACTTGCAAAGACAAAAGGGGTCGAGGCATTAATGCGTGCTCTTCTCTTCTACATCCATCGATCCTGATAGACCCGAGGTACTCCTGAAAGGATCTCGTTCGTTCGTCTAGAAAACGAAAGGATCCACACATTTTCACTAATTGGACTCGCTATCTTGTCTGAGCTTAAGCAAGGAAAATCAATTTCTTGGAGCTTCAATCTACCACGACTCTGAAAATTTCAGGAGCTAACTCCTTCCTGCACCGGGTTTCTAGGTCTGGATCACACGTTCCTTCAGAGGGTTCTTGGGTAGTTATTCCTAGGTTGTTGATCCGAATGTAGTGCCTTCCTAAATCCCTGAGTTAAGGCTATGACACCGGGGCAGAGAAATATCATGGATTTACCGTAAAGGTAGCCATGCTGAGGATCTTTCTCTGACTCTCAAACATGATGAAATTCCCTGGGGAAATTTCCCTTGGGGGATTAAACTAGAACACTTAAGAGAGTCAGGCAAATGGGATGATTCTTAGTGGATTGGTCTCATACTCTGGACTTACTCAGTTTATACAGAAATCAACTGTGGCATATAAGTATACACATGCATTCATTATTTCCAATCTAAGATACAAGGGAAAATCATGGCATACAAAAACCATTTATGGGCATATAAACATGAGCATGCATCCATGAAATTCAATTCAAAATGCAAGACATAAAACACTTATCAAAAACACAAGGCATGAGGTGACTGCTGAGAGGGGTGCTCGTTTCCACCTAACCATAGGCTTAGTGACTCCAAACGGATTTACCACTAGCCACCCCGAGCTAGACCACGATGCTCTGAGATTCAATATCTTACCTCTAGCTCAACAGAGGTCAAGGACGAATGTTAATCTCATTATATTGTGTTCAAAACCCCCCATGATTCCAGAGATTTTGGTTCTCTCCTGTGATCCCCGTCGCAAGCTCTCTCTCTCCCCCCTTTTCTCACACTTCCTTTCTTTCCTTTCTCTGCAAGATTGTGTGTGGCACGAATTCCCCCGTCCATGGTCAGGTCTAAGAGATTTTATGGATGGGTGGTTCACCCCATCCCTTCATTGAATCTTGAGAATCCTCCCCACCTACCATCCTGACGTGAAATTTATTCCAGGGTCATAGAGTTGCTTTGGTCTTTGAGCAAGTAAGAAACTAGTATGGTACTGGTTCGGTGGAAGTTAATGCAACCATTCCAAGTCCCTTCCACCACCTTTTATTATCCATCTTGGTCTATTTTAGCACATCCCCTCCCCAACAGGCATGCAACACATAATCATAACGAAAATTACATTCATTGACCTTTTATACAAACTTCCATCAAATCAAACATTCACACCTTTGAGTTTTCCATAGTTCTTGGCAAATATAGTTATTTTTGCAGACTGGGGGAAACAGGGTGTTAAAATTCCATCCCCCTTAAAGGAACATCATCCTTGATGTTCTATCTATCAATATGACATGTATGTACAGAGTTAAAAAAAATCAGATATGTCTATTTCATGGCATCTTCCATTTCCCACGTAGCCTCATCTGGGCCAAAATGTTTCCACTACACCTTGACTTGTGAAATGATTCAGTTCCTTAGTGGGGTTTCCTTTTTGTCTAGTATGCATTGAGGTTCTGGCAGGAATTCTCCCTCTGGTTCCACCTATATCATAGACTAGTCAATTATATGATCATAATCATGTACATATTTCTTCAATAATGAAACATGGAAAACATTATGTGCTTTTATTGTGGGAGGGAGTGCTAGCTTATAGGATACAGGTACCACTCTATCTAGAACTACAAAGGGTCCACAATACCAAGGTGCCAATTTGGCACAAGATCTCATCCTCAGGGAACTCTTCCTGGGCCTAACTCTGAGATATACATGGTCTCCTGTATTGAATTCTCTTGGAGTTCTCTTTTTGTCGACGTAACTTTTCTGTCTGTTCTGAACGTCTCTCATATTTTTCTTTATCTGAATCACTTGTCATTCCATTTCTTTCAACATGTTAGGTCCAATAGTAATCTTGTTCACGGGATTGCTCCAAATGACTGGAGTGTTTCACGACCTACCATAGAGGACTTCGAAAGGGGTCATCTTTAGTGATTCTTGGTAGTCGTTGTTGTTGGAAAATTCTACTAGTGGCGGGTAATCTTCCCACTTTTTAGGTTTATGAATTACATGTATCCTTAGCATGTCTTCTAATATTTGGTTCACTCTTTTCATCTGTCCATTAGTCTGAGGTTGATAGGCTGTGCTAAACAATAATTTGGTCTCCAGACTAGCCATCAAGTATTTACAAAAGTTTGAAGTGAAATTTGTGTCTCTGTCAGACACAATTTCCTTAGGCATGTCGTGTAGTCTGAATATCTCTTTCATGAATATGTTGGCAATATATATTTCCTTGCAAGTCGATTTGATGGGAATAAAGTGAGAAGACTTGCTTAATTTTTCCACCACTACCATGATGGCATCATTATGTTTGGTCGATGTTGGTAATCTGGTGATGAAATCCATGGAGATGGTCTCCCATTTCCATTCTGGGATTGGTAGAGGTTGTAATAATCCTGTTGCGTGGTGTTCTTCCTTAACCTGCTGGCATTCTAGACATTTAGCTAAGTACTCAGCTATGTCTTTCTTTAGTCCCGACCAATAAAATTGTTTCCTAGTGGTCGTGATCATCTTCTGGTATCCTGGGTGACCAGTATATGGTCTTTTATGTAGTTCATCCATTATGAACCTCTTCAAGTCGTCACAGTTTGGAATATACAATCTATTTTTGTAAGTTAGCAGACCTCCATCTAGAATTTGGTAGCCTTCATACTTTAGCCCTCCGGGTTCTTGCTCCGGGTATGAGGTCACGGTTTGGAAGAACACGTATGTTTCTTGTGCATTCTTGACTCTTTCCTTGATATTTGTCTCATAGATTCTCACTACTGCCAGATGAAGCATTTTCATACTTCTGCTAAGGGAATTAGCCACCTTATTTTCCTTTCCTTTGATGTGTTTGATCTTGAAATCAAACTTGCTAAGGAGTGTCATCCATCTGTCTTGTCTAGCGTTGCATTTTGGTTGATCAAACAAGTGCCGCAATCCATAGTGGTCTGTCATAAGTACAAATTTCCTACCCAGGAGGTAATGCCTCCACATTTTCAAGGCATGTACTATGGTGGCCAACTCTAGGTCGTGGGTCACATAATTAACCTTGTGCTCATTCAATTTTCGGGATTCATAGCAAACTACATTTCCTCCTTGCATAAGGACTCCTTCGAGTCCTTCCTTGTAGGAATTTGTGAACACGAGGAAGTATTTTTCAGGATCAACGATCTTCAGCAAGGGTGCATGGGTCAATAGGTGTTTTAGGGACTGGAACCTTTCTTCACATTCTAGGGTCGAAAGGAAATTAACTCCCTTCTTCTGGAGGGAAGTGATTGGGCAACCAATCTTGGAGAATCCTTTTATAAATCTCCTATAGTACCCCTCTAAGCCCATTAAGAATCTGATGTCTGAAACGTCCTTTGGGGTAGGCCATTCCATGATAGACCTGATCTTGGCAGGGTCTACTACTACCCCCTCTTCAAATATGACATGGCCCAAGTAGTGTATTTTCTTCTGGAAAAAGTCACACTTGCTAAATTTGGCGTAGAGTCGATGTTCTCTTAGCACTTGAAGAACAAGTCTAAGATGTTCCTCATGTTCCTCTCTATTCTTAGAGTAGATTAAGACATCGTCAATAAAAACCAGTACAAATCTGTCTAGAAATTTGTTGAGCACATTGTTCATCAAGAACATAAAAGTGGCAAGGGCATTGGTCAATCCAAATGGTACTACCACAAACTCGTAGTGACCATATATTGTCCTGAAGGTGGTTTTGTGGATATCTTATCCCTTGATTCAGACCTGATGGTATCCAGATCTCAATTCGATCTTGGAGAAGATGGAAGCACCTCCCAATTGATCGAACAAGTCATCAATTCTGGGTACTTGTTCTTTATGGTTACCTTATTGAGTTGTCTATAATCTATGCACAGTCGAAGTGTACCATATTTCTTCTTCACAAACATGACTAGTGCTCCCCATGGGGACATGCTGGGCTGGATATAGCCTTTGTCCATCATTTATTTTAGTTGTAGTTTAAGCTAAACTAGCTCATGTGTGCTCATCCTATAGGGTGTCCTAGACATTGGCACCGCTCCCAGTGCAAGTTCTATTGAGAAGTCAATGTCCCTTCTCAGAGGTAGACCTGGTACCTCTTCTGGAAATACATCTATATACTCTCTTAGTATGGGGTGGTCTTCTAGGATTGGTTTTTCATCCTCAATCGATTCGAACACCTGTATTGCATATAGTGGACATCCCTTTCTGCAATAATTTCTCATTTGAAGGGTTGATATTCGTCTCACTGAAACAAGATTCTGAATCCCTTGGAGGGTTATTTTTCTTCCTTCTTTCATTTGCACATTCTAAGGTTTTACGGTAACAGTCCAACTTAGTTTTATATGCATCCAACTAGTCCATACCAATCAACATGTCATACAATCCTAGAGGTAGTATGTTAAGGGTTGCTTGGGTGCAAAATCCATCCATAGCAAATTGAAAATATGGTATAACCTCTACTACCTTTCTTTTGCTGCCAATGGCTAACTGTACCAACCATGGCTTGGCATGTTTATGTGGCTACAATTCACACTTATCAACAACCTGAGGAGCTATATAACTCAAATTTGAACCAGGGTCAATTAAAATAGACACTAGATGGTTGGCGATCATACCTTCCATCTCCACCACTAAATCTTGGTGGTTGGCTTGTTTATTATCCACGGATGCATAAATTCGTGGTATACTCCTGGCCATGTCATTGACGGTGGTAGCTTCCTGGACATTGTAAATTCTCCTACTGTTCTACTGTCTACGTGGACTGTCCCTCAGTAGGTGTTTTTCTCCACAACCCCAACATTTCAAGGGTTCCTTCTTTGGGTTATCAATCTTTTCTGAGGTTGATCCAAAAGGTTTATTTCCACTCTGGGAAGGGAAATTTTGTTGGTGTACACTTCGGGTTGGAAAGCTCATCCTTAAATCCTTCTTATATTTTTTAAATCTTTGGGATTTAAACCTCTTTTTCTGGAATCCTCAATTATTCTTTTGCTTCCAGCCTTCACGAGAATCTAGCCGAAGCCTGAACTGTTCATAATAATATCTGGTCTTTCATATAGTGTGTTCTAGGGTCCTTGGCTTGTCAAACTCAATCATGTTCTGATAATCCTCAAAAGTCCAAATGGATGCTTTGTGCCAGCATCGTATCTCATAGGTAATTGGAAATGGTTTAGGAAATCCATTGCCAATTCGCCGAAGGAAGAGTATCTTGAGCGGTCAAGCTCAATGTAGCATTTCATAGC
>JZKD02S1672772.1:131585-183739 GCA_000966675.3 Picea glauca
TCCTTCTAAGAGGTCACACGTTCAAATCCATAGGGGAGTAGGGTATGTATACCTCCGTAGACTTTACCAATAGATTATTATTATTAGTAGTAGTAGTAGTAGTATTATGATAATCATATAGTCAACTTCATAGTAAACATTATAAATTACACATCATCCTTAATAAATAATAATTATGTCAATATTATTTCATTATCTTAAAAATGAAATATACTCATATACAATTAACAATATACACAAGTATATTGTATAGTTTTTATTTTTAATTATTATTATTATTATTATTATTATTATTATTATTATAAAGAAAATGATATGAATATTGTTTTTATTTTTATTATAACATAATAAAATCATATAGGAAAACAGTCATATAATCTATTAAAATAACATAATGGCAATCAACCATAAATGATTCATACATCAAAATCTTTATTCATATTAAGATATGTTAGGTAATATTTATAGATATATTTATGCATAGACTGATTACTAACAACCACATTAATAATAATAGTGTGTCTATATATGTCGATAGGCATATATCTAGCACATCAATAATGTTTTTTCTTATAGAATGTGTTAAATATTCGTTATTGGTGTATATATACACATTAATATTATTAATATTTTTTTTCCTCAATGTTCCTGAATGGTTATGTTACATCTGTTTATTAGATTCCTCAGTCACTATGTCTCATTAAGATTGGTTGAGTTTAGTTCGTCATGGTTGACTATGGTTGATGATGGTTAATTATGGTTAATTGTTTAAAATTATAATTTATCAAAGTATGTTTGTTGATGTTCTTCAAGGATTATGTTTTGTTATTTTCCTCAAGGGTTATGTTGGATTGGACATTCATTAGGTTCCTCAATGATTATGTCACATTGAGTTTCACTAACTTTAGTTGGTCATGGTTTACTATGGTTGATTAAAAAAAATATAATTTATCAAAGTATATTCATTGATGTTCATCAAGGATTATGTCACATTGAGATGTTCCTCAAGGGTTATATTGTGTAGTATTACAGATATAAAATAGTATGCAGAACACAAATATTTTAGCTAGAAATGACATAGAAGCAATGATATAATCAAAACAATACCAAAATAACACCAGAAAGAACACTTTGATTACTGATAGCAATGTTCACTTGCCTCTTCGAGGGGGAAACCTCCAACAAAGAAGAGCTCTATTACAATAATATCCAAGACAAAACTTCTCATACCATCTACTCCTATTTATACTAAATATGTCTAGCCAAAAGAACAATCAATAGGAAGATACTTCTAGAAGTGGAAGCTTCTATTAGGTCTTCTTACATTTGACTTATTGTTCTTTATTGCTAGGCCTTATTAATATTGACCTTTGTTACATGAAAATATATTAGTCTACCTATATGAGGGGTTAGGGAGATTAGGTCGCTAACATGTCCTCCCCCTTAAAAATAAGCTTGTCCTCAAGGCATGAGATGAGGAAATTGTTGTAGAATGTAGTTGGTTCCTAAGTGGCATCTGTTGGAGTTGTATCTTTCCACTGAACTAACACTTCCTTGATGGTGCGTTTGCACAGACGACGCTCATGCTGGTCCAAAATTGCTTGTGGGTGTAACCAGATGAAGCCTTCTTCATCCAACTCGGGAAGGTTGGTTTGAGTTTGACACTTAGTTCCAATCACCTTCTTTAAGCATGAAACATAAAAAATAGGATGGAGCTTTGAATGAATGGGAAAAACTAATTGATAGGCCACCTGTCCCACACACTTGAGAATGGTATAAGGACCATAAAATTTGGGCACCATTTTCTGACAATGGTCAGCCTTGAGGGAATTTTTCTTATAAGGTTGCAATCGAAGAAACACCTAATCTCCTTCTGCAAATTGATGTTCAGAGAAACCTTGATCTGCCTGTTGCTTCATGTGATTCTAGGCCATGAAAAAATTCTCTTTGAGGGTAAAGAGAATAGCCTCTCAAACTATAAGTGTTTGGTCAACTGCTTGGACCTTTGAGACACCTGACAGGTATGAGAGAATTGAATGTGTATTTTTTCCATATATTGCTTCAAAAGGAGTCATGTAGGTAGTTGTATGGTAAGAAGTGTTGTACCACCATTCAACTAGTGGTAATCATTGAGCCCACTGATTTTTCCTTTTCTATGCAAAATACCTCAAATATGTTTCCAAACACTTGTTGACAAATTTAGTCTAACCATCAGTCTGGGGATGATAAGTTGTGCTGAGATGCAATTGGGTGCCTTGTAGCTTGAACAATTTTTTTCAAAAATTGTTGGTGAAAGTGGGGTCTCGATCAGAAACAATAGAATGAGGCATGCCATGAAACTTGAAGACCTGATCCATGAAAAGTTGAGCCACAATGGAGGTTGTAAATGGGTTGAAGAGAATAGAAATGAGCATACTTGGAAAGACAATCAACTACCACCATGATGATTGTTTATTTCTCGATTTAGGTAAGCCTACAATAAAATCCATAGAGATATCCTTCCAAATAACAAGTGGAATCGGAAGCGAATGTAGTGTGCCAGGAGCTTTGACTGTTTCACCCTTGTTGCGTTGAAAAACATCACATTCTGCCAACAAATTGTGAACGTCATGTTTCATACCATCCCAGAAAAAAGAACGTTTTACCCTATCATAGGTTTTCGTAAACCTTGAGTTCCCAGTTGTGGGTGTAGCATGAAGCTCAAAAAGTACAGTGGATTTAAGTTGTTTCTCTTTACTTAAATACAAGCATCCTTTGTAGCAAAGCTCATGATTGTGCAAAGAGTACCCAGGGAAAGCTATAGAATTGGCCTACAATTGTTGGATCAGATGAAAAATTTTGGGATCGTGTAGCCATTCCTGGAAAACAACTTGGAGGCATTCTAGTACAATGAAGGAGAGGGAAAAAAGGTACCCTTCATCTTCATATTTTCTTGAAAGTGCATTAGCAACCACCTTGTCTTTTTCTTTCTTGTAAATGATCTCATAATCATATCCAAAGAGCTTAGTCACCCATTTTTGTTTCTCCGGGGAGGAAGGGAATTGTTCCAGAAAATACTTGAGACTTTGATGATCTGTCTTAATCTGGAAGCGCAACCCTAATAGATAAGAGTGAAAAAGATCCACTGCATGCAGAATAGCCAACATTTCTTTTTCATATATTGATTTTCCCAAATGTCACTCTAACTATTATTTTCTAGTAAAGGCCAAAGGTCGACTCTCTTGCATAAGGGCTGCTCAAATTCCTCTCCTGGAAGCATCAAATTCTAGGACAAAGGTCTTTGTGAAATCAGGAAGTGTCAGGACTAGAGTGGTGCACATGGTCGTATTGAAGGTTTGAAAGGCCTGAGCATCTACGAGAGTCCAAGTGAAAGAATTCCTTTTAAGGAGAGAAATGAGAGGTGTCACAATATTTCCATAATTTTTAACAAACTTGCAATAATAGTATGTTAAACCCAGAAATCCACAAAATATTTTGAGAGTCTTTGGGAGAGGCCAATCCTGCATAGCTTAAATATTTTTAGGATCCACCTTGACACCTGCCTTGCCAACAAGATGACCCAAGTACTCAATTTCTGAGACACCAAAAGCACATTTTGATTGTTTGAGGAAAAGTTGGTGCTGAGAGAGTAGATGTAGAACTTGATCTACATGAGCAATGTGGGTTTTCCAGGTTTTACTATAGATGAGGATATCATCAAAGAAAACTAAGACAAAATGATGGAGAAAAGGATGAAAGACATGATTCATGAGGCTTTAGAAAGTGGAGGGAGCATTACACAAGCCAAAGGGCATGAACAAAAACTCATAGTGGCCCTCATGAGTTCAAAATGTAGTCTTAGGAATTTCGACCTCATTCATACATATCTGGTGGTAGCTAGAATGAAGATCAAGTTTAGTAAAGAGATGGGAACCACTTAATTCATCCAATAGGTCATCAATGACATGAATGGGAAATTTGTCTTTAATGGTGATTTTGTTGAGGGCGCGGAAGTCAATACACATGCACCAAGAACCTCATTTCTTAAGGACCATGACCATAGGAGACGAGTAGGGGATCCTACTAGGACGGATAAAACCTACGTTGAGCAATTCTTGAACAATTTTCTCAATTTCATTTTTCTCGGAAAAGGGATGACGATAGGGATGGATATTGGGAGAAAGGATTTGGAGAGGATGGATTGGAGGTCTTGTGGCACAGAGGGTGTCTTTGTGGCTTGAATGGCATGGAACTGTACAATAATTCCAGAATGACCTTTTTTGAGCAAATTTTCCATGTGATGGGAATTGATGATCTCCGGGGAACTGGCGGTGATTCCTTGGAACTTTTATTGTTGTCCCTCCTAGTGGAATTGCATGGTTAATTCCTTAAAATACATGATAATGGGACCCGAATTCCTTATCCTTTCTACACCCAACACAATTTCACAACTGACCATGTCGATAGAAAACATATGGGATTTCATGTGGTATTGATCAATTTGGAGATGACCAATTTCACAATGCCTCCCACATTTCATGGACCCACAATTGGAAATCATGATTTGAAAATTATTGACGGAAAGGATATAGCAATTAGTTTCTTGGGAAATGCATAGATGAATAAAATTATGGGTGCTTCCACTATCAACAAGAATGATGACCTTCTGATGCTTAATGTAACCAATTAGGTTGAGGGTTTGTGGAGCAGAGAAGCCAATGAGAACATTCATGGAAATGATCGATTCAACTTTGGGAGGGTTAGAGGGTTGGGTCATATCAGTGGGTTTAGGTGACTCAACCACAAAGTAGGCCTCAACATCGTCTTCCGAAACATCCTCCGATATGGCCATAAAAATATTTTGTTCCTTACACTTGTGCCCAGAAAAATATTTTTCATCACAATCATAACAAAGGACTTTGTGTTGGCATTCAACCATTTCTACCCTAGTCAATTTATGGATCTTTAGTGGAGTAGAAGGAAAAGTGGGAATGAATGGTTTAGTGTGAGGAATAAAGGATGGTTTTCGGGTTTGAGAAGAGACAACCTATTGTGCTTCCTTAGCTCTTTCAATAGCTTCCACCCAACTCTGAGGCCAAGCCATGAGGACATGGGCACAAATCTCATCCTTGAGGCCACTAATAAAACATCCACAGAAAAAAGAATCAGACATTCCCCCTGTACGGAAATACAATCGCTTAAAAGTGGCTATAAAGTCTTCCACTGTGCCAGATTGTTTCAACTTTGTAAAATGGCCTAAATGGCTGGTGGCAATGTCAAAGAGTTTATAAAGCTCGACCACAAATTGTGTCTAAGCCACATACCCTTGGAGGAAATTTTTTCTCAATTGCCACCATTGCCAAAGTTCTTGATCTAGATGGAGAACACCATACTGGAGTTTGGCCAACTCATTTGTAATTCCATACAAAGAGAAATAATGTTCCTTATGAGTTACCCAACCAGTGGGATCCAAGCCATCAAATTTGGCCACATCCACACGCGGAAGGCGTAGGTCACGATGAAAGTGATGGGGTTGAAAATTATGGGAATTAGAGGAAATTTCACCTTCGTATTGCAAAGGTGGGTCAAAGGAGGGAAGATCTGTAGGGATATGCAGCTTGGATCAGATCATCGTAGTGAAAGATGCAAGTTGGGTATTGAAGGATTCAAGATGGGTAGCGAGGTCCTATTTGATGGTTTTCATTTTTCGTCGACGGAGGAATGCATGTTTTTATTGATGGTGGAAACATTGGCATTGAGATGTCTCACTTCTTGTTGGGCTTCTGTGAAATTAGAGTACAAGGAATTGAAGCAAGCTTCCATGTCTTGGCTACAGGTGTGGGCCATGATGAAGAGGGAAAACAAAAAGGGATGGGTGGGACCACAAAAAAAATGGGTTATGGGTGAAGTGTATCATGATGATCAGGGCGACAAGGGGAATCCAATGGGGTAAGGCCCAAATAAGGGTGTTGGAAGGGGGTCGGGTCCACAAGAAATTTTTTTTGCTAAAAAATGATAGGTATGACTACGATAAGGGCGAAGAGAGGAATCAAACAGGATAGGTCTCAAATAATGGTGCCAACATGATACAATTTTTTTTTTACTCCTGCAGAGTTATACTCCAATCTAAAGAATACTGCAGTGATGAAATGCCCAAATTATTAACAGGAAGAAATTTGTAGTAATTTCGTAACCCAAGTGTAGGAGGCATAGTTGCATGACAATATATATTATTTGTTCAGTTTTTGTTTCCGTCCCAAGGGTTAGGGTATTCAAGGTTTCTACAAACAAGGTTTTTCCTTGTGATATAGCTCTCTGATATACGTGCGAGGTCCAACAATAGTACTCGGCCCAATATCTCAGTGCACCAACTAAGGAGGATAGACCATGCCCTTAGTCGTACTACCCGACTACCTATCACTCAGCCACTATGCAAATATAAAAAAATTCACATTTTTTTTCGAGGGACAGAATCCACAAATTCCTATGGGGCCTAGCATAGGCTAGCTCTTCCCTTATCCTCCTCCATATGATTGTCGGCTGTAACCATGGCCTCACTCAAAAGATGCTTCGAAATTCACATTTTGCGATTCTTGTTGCTAAGTCCCTCAACTCCTTCAATTTCCAAAACCCAAAATAGACTTATCAGGCTCTGGCTCCTCCTCTATGTTTCCTCCACGTGACCCCTACTCGTGACCACACTCTTATCACAAATGGGTGCTAGAGGGAGTCATATTTCGGCTTTCTGGTGGCAAGGAACTCTTATTCCTCCAATCCCCGAAACCTGAAACAGGGCTAAGGTTCTTGACTCCTTCCCTTATTTCCGCTCACATGACCCTGTCCTATGGCCTAGGGCTACTCCTCCAAGTCCTTCAAATTTTTCGATTCGGGGAATCACAATGCAATGGCCCCCCTCCTTTCCTTTTCAAATCCTCGAAACCCTATGGAGACCCGATGCCATCCGGACCTATGGTCCAGATCCTCTATTTGATTAACGACCCAGATTAAAACCGATGACTTTCTTTCGGTGTTTTGGGGAATTCTTCACTCTCATTTACCTAGTGACCAAAACTCTGGTTTCTCGGATCTGCTACCACCTATCCCCGACAACAGACGACTCTGATTCAAGCCGGGATTTCTCATTTCGTGAATCCTTAGAACTCTGCCCGTTGACTCTTCTGATGTGTGAGTCATTGAAACGCCAATCGCCCTCCATGTGTCCTTTCTGATGGATAGTTGAGGTAACTCCCGTTGGATCCTAATATCTACCATCTTGATTCCTTTTCTACTTGTGAAGACGGAAGGGGTCAAGGCATTAACGCGTGTGCTTCTCTTCTAGATCCATCGATCTTGACAGATCCGGGGTACTCCTGAAAGGATCTCATCCGTTCGTCTAGCAAACGAAAGGATCCGCACATTTTCTCTAATTGGACTCGCTATCCTATCTGAGCTTAGGTGACAAAAATCAATTTCTCGGAGCTTCAATCTACCATGACTCTGAAAACTTCAGGAGCTAACTCCTTCTTGCACCGGGTTTCTAGGCCTGGATCACATGATCCTTCAGAGGGTTCTTGGGTATTTATTCCTAGGCTGCTGATATGAATGTAGTGCCTTCCTAAATCCCCGAGTTAAGGCTATGACACCGGGGCAAAGAAATCTCATGGATTTACCGTAGAGGTAGCCATGCTGAGGATCTTGCTCTGACTCTCAAACATGATGAAATTCCCCAGGGAAAGTTCCCTCGGGGGATTAAACCGGAACACTTAAGAGAGTCAGACAGATGGGATGATTCTCAGTGGATTGGTCTCATACTCTGGACTTACTCAGTTTATACAAAAATCACCTGTGGCATATAAGTATACACATGCATTCATTATTTCCAATCTAAGATACAAGGGAAAATCATGGCATACAGAAACCATTTATGGGCATATAAACATGAGCATGCATCCATGAAATTCAATTCAAAATGAAAGACATAAAAAACTTATCAGAAACACAAGGCGTGAGGCGACTGCTGAGAGGGGTGCTCATTTCCACCTAACCATAGGCTCAGTGACTCCAAATGGATTTACCACTAGCCACCCCGAGCTAGACCACGATGCTCTGAGATTCAATATCTTACCTCCAACTCAACAGAGGTCAAGGATGAAGGTTACTCTAATTATCCTATGTTCAAAACCCCCTATGATTCTAGAGTTTTTGGTTCTCTCCTGTGATCCCTGTCACATGCTCTCTCTCTCCCCCCTTTTCCCACACTTCCTTTCTTTCCTTTCTCTGCAAGATTGCGTGTGGCGCGAATTCCCCCGTCCGTGGTCAAGTCTGAGAGATTTTACGGATGGGTGGTTCACCCCATCCCCTCATTGAATATTGAGAAGCCTCCCCACCTACCATCCTGACGTGAAATTCATTCCAGGGTCATATAGTTGCTTTGGTCTTTGAGCAAGTAAAAAACTAGTATGGTATTGGTTCGGTGGAAGTTAACGCAACCATTCCAGGTCCCTTCCATCACCTTTTATTATCCATCGTGGTCTCTTTTAGCACATCCCCTCCCCATCATTCATGCAACACATAATCATAACGAAATTTACATTCATTGACCTTTTATACAAAGGTCCATCAAATCAAACATTCACACCTTTGAGTTTTCCATAGTTCTTGGCAAATATAGTTATTTTTACAGATTGGGGGAAACAAGGTGTTACAATTCCATCCCCCTTAAAGGAACATCATCCTCGATGTTCTATCTATCAATATGATGTGTATGTACAGAGTTAAAAAAAATTGGATATGTCTATTTCATGGCATCTTCCATTTCCCACGTAGCCTCATCTGGGCTAAAATGTTTCCACTACACCTTGACTTGTGCAATGATTTGGTTCCTTAGTGGGGTTTCCTTTCTGTCCAATATGTATTGAGATTCTAGCAGGAATTTTCCCTCTGGTTCCACCTGGATCACAGACCAGTCAATTATATGATCATAATCATGTACATATTTCTTCAATAATGAAACATGGAAAACATTATGTTCTTTTATTGTGGGAGGAAGTGCTAGCTTATATGATACAGGTACCACTCTATCTAGAACTACAAAAGGTCCACAATACTAAGGTGCCAATTTGGCACAAGATCCCATCCTCAGGGAACTCTTCCTGGGCCTAACTTTGAGATATACATGGTCTCCTGTATTGAATTCTCTTGGAGTTCTCTTTCTATCGACATAACGTTTTTGTCTGTTCTGAGCGTCCTTCAGATTTTTCTTTATCTGAATCACTTTTCATTCCATTTCTTTCAACATGTAGGGTCCAATAGTAATCTTGTTCATGGGATTTCTCTAAATGACTAGAGTGTTGCACGACCTACCATAGAGGACTTCAAAAGGGCTCATCTTTAGTGATTCTTGGTAGCCATTGTTGTTGGCAATTTCTACTAGTGGTAGGTAATCTTCCCACTTTTTAGGTTTATGCATTACATGTATCCTTAGCATGTCTTCTAATATTTGGTTCACTCTTTTCGTCTGTCCATCAGTCTGAGGATGATAGGCTGTGCTAAACAATAATTTGGTCTCCAGACTAGCCATCAAGGATTTCCAAAAGTTTGAAGTGAATTTCGTGTCTCTGTCAGACATGATTTCCTTAGGCATGTGGTGTAGTCTGAATATATTTTTCATGAATATGTTAGCAATATATATATATATTTCCTTGCAAGTCGATTTGACAGGAATAAATTGAGCATACTTGCTTAATTTTTCCATCACTACCATGATGGCATCATTCTGTCTGGTCGATGTTGGTAATCTGGTGATGAAATCCATGGAGATGGTCTTCCATCTCCATTCTGGGATTGGTATAGGTTGTAATAATCCTATTGGGTGATGTTCTTCCTTAACCTGCTGGAATTCTAGACATTTAGCTAAGTACTCAGCTATGTCTTTCTTTAGTCCCGACCAATAGAATTGTTTTCTGGTGGCCGTGATCATCTTCTAGTATCCTGGGTGACCAGTATATGGTATTTTATGTAGTTCGTCCATTATGAACCTCTTCAAGTCGTCACCGTTTGGAATATACAATCTATTTCTATAATTTAGCATACCTCCGTCTATCATTTGGTAGCCTTCATACTTTATCCCTGCGGGTTCTTGCTCCAGGTATGAGGACACGGTTTGGAAGAATGCATCTGTTTCTTGTGCATTCTTGACTCTTTCCTTGATATTTGTCTCATAGATTCTCACTACTGCCAGATGAATCATTTTCATAATTCTGCTAAGGGCATTAGCCAGCTTATTTTCCTTTCCTTTGATGTGTTTGATCTCGAAATCAAACTCGCTAAGGAGGGTCATCCATCTGGCTTGTCTAGCATTGCATTTTGGTTGATCAAAAAAGTGTCGCAATCCATAATGGTCTGTCATAAGTACAAATTTCCTACCCAGGAGGTAATGCCTCCACATTTTCAAGGCATGCACTATGGTGGCCAACTCTAGGTCATGGGTCACATAATTGACCTCGTGCTCATTCAATTTTTGGGATTCATAGCAAACTACATTTCCTCCTTGCATAAGGACTCCTCCGAGCCCTTCCTTGTAGGAATTTGTGAACACGAGGAAGTATTTTTCAGGATCGACGATCTTCAACAAGGGTGCATGGGTCAATAGGTGTTTTAGGGACTGGAACCTTTCTTCACATTATGGGGTCCAAAGGAATTTAACCCCCTTCTTCTGGAGGGTAGTGATTGGGCAACCAATCTTGGAGAATCCTTTTATAAATCTCCTATAGTACCCCTCTAAGCCCATAAAGAATTTGATGTCTGAAACATCCTTTGGGGTAGGCCATTCCATGATAGACCTAATCTTGGTAGGGTCTACTGCTACCCCCTCTTCAGATATGACATGGCCCAAGTAGTGTATTTGCTTCTGGAAAAAGTCACACTTGCTAAATTTGGCGTAGAGCTGATGTTCTCTTAGCACTTGAAGCACGAGTCTAAGATGTTCCTCATGTTCCTCTCTATTCTTGGAGTACATTAAGATATCGTCAATAACAACTAGTACAAATATGTCTAGGAATTTGTTGAGCACATTTTTCATCAAGAACATAAAAGTGGTAGGGGCATTGGTCAATCCAAATGGTACTACCACAAAATCGTAGTGACCATATATCGTCCTGAAGGCGGTTTTGTGGATATCTTCTCCCTTGATTCAGACCTGATGGTATCCAGATCTCAAGTCGATCTTGGAGAAGATGGAAGCACCTCCCAATTGATCGAACAAGTCATCAATTATGGGTAAGGGGTGCTTGTTCTTTATGGTTACCTTATAGAGTTGTATATAATCTATGCACAGTCGAAGTGTACCATCTTTCTTCTTCACAAATAGGACTAGTGCTCCCCATGAGGACACGCTGGGCTGGATATAGCCTTTGTCCATCATTTATTTTAGTTGTAGTTTAAGCTAAGATAGCTCGGGTGTGCTCATCCTATAGGGTATCCTGGACATTGGCACCGCTCCCGGTGCAAGTTCTATTGAGAAGTCAATGTCCCTTCTCGGAGGTAGACCCGGTACCTCTTCTAGAAATACATCTCTATACTCTCTTAGTATGGGGTGGTCTTCTAGGCTTGGTTTGTCATCCTCAATCGATTCCAACACCTATATCGCATATAGTGGACATCCCTTTCTGCAATAATTTCTCATTTGAAGGGTTCATATTCGTCTCACTGAGACAAGATTCTGAATCCCTTGGAGGGTTATTTTTCTTCCTTCTTTCATTTACACATTCTAAGGTTTTACAGTAACAGTCCAGCTTAGTTTTATATGCATCGAGCTAGTCCATACCAATCAACAGGTCATACAATCCTAGAGGTAGTATGTTAAGGGTTGCTTGGGTGAAAAATCCATCCATAGCAAATTGGCAAGATGGTATAACCTCTTCTACCTTTCTTTTGCTGCCAGTGGATAACTGTACCAACCATGGCTTGGCATGTTTATGTGGTTGCAATTCACACTTATCAACAACCTGAGGAGATTTATAACTCAAATTTGAACCAGGGTCAATTAAAATAGACACTAGATGGTTGGCGATCATACCTTCCATCTCCACCACTGAAGCTTGGTGGTCGGCTTGTTTATTATCCATGGATGCATAAATTCATGGTATACTCCTGGCCATGTCATTAACGGTGGTAGCTTCCTGGACGTTGTAAATTCTCCTACTATTCTACTGTCTGCGCAGACTGTCCCTCAGTAGGTGTTTTCCTCCACAACCCCAACATTTCAAGGGTTCCTTCTTTGGGTTATCAGTCTTTCCTGAGGTTGATCCAAAAGGTTTATTTCCACTCTAGGAAGGGAAATTCTGTTGGTGTACACTTCGGGTTGGAAAGATCATCCTTAAATCCTTCTTATATTTTTTAAATCTTTGGGATTTAAACCTCTTTTTCTGGAATCCTCAATTATTCATCTACTTCCAGCCTTCATGAGAATCTAGCCGAAGCCTGAACTGTTCATAACAATATCTTGCCTTTCGGATAGTGTGTTCTAGGGTCCTTGGCTTGTCAAACTCAATCATGTTCTGATAATCCTTAGGTAGCCCACTGATGAATCATTGCACCTTTGCCTTTTCTACTTTTATATAGGGTATGTACCTCAACAACTCAAGGAATCGGTTGACATATTCCTCTATAGTGAGTTGTCCTAGATTGAGTTCATAGAACTCTTTAGTCTTTTCGTCAAAATATTTTTCTGATAGATACTTCTTCCTGAAGTCTTTTTCAAACCATTCCCATGACAGGTCTTCTTCAAGAATCCATTTCACATTCTTAAGGTCTTCCCACCAAATGGAAGATTTTCCATTTAGGTTGAAAGCGGCTACTCGGGCCTTCAAGTTTTCCGAGAAGTGATAGACTCTGAAATACTTCTTTAGCCCAAGCAACCAGGTCTCCGCCTCCTCTCCCTTCTTAATTTCACCGTCAAAAGAGGGTGGTTTTGCCTTCTTGAATTCTTTGATATTATGACCTTTGGGGTGCTTTTATTTCTTCCATTTTCTTTGAGAATTTGAACTAGTTCTACTACTACAAGATCCCTCCGTGTCGTTGGTTTCCTTTCCAGAGGAATCGTTCGGTGCTTGCGCCCTGTCTCCAGGGTGGACCTTTATTAAGGTGCTCCTTCCGATGTGGCCACTTAGAAGACCACATTTCCGTATCTCAGGTGGACTTAGACTGCTCTTTTTCTGTCGTCGGTCCATATGATTGGTGTCAGGTCCATGTTGCAATTGTCTTTGAATGTCGGATAAAATCTGCAGCAAGACTGCATTAATTTTTGTTTGCTTTTCTTGTTCTTTTATCAACCTTTCATTGTCAGTCTTGCAGATTTGTAATTCGTCCATGAGACTCCTCACCGTCTCAGCCAGATCCTGGGGGTCTCTACAACCCTCCTTTTGTTGGACTCTCCATCTTTATTGTGGGAGC
The DNA here is from genome assembly GCA_000966675.3 of Picea glauca. Taxonomy (NCBI): domain Eukaryota; kingdom Viridiplantae; phylum Streptophyta; class Pinopsida; order Pinales; family Pinaceae; genus Picea; species Picea glauca. The sequence continues at coordinate 145,017 of JZKD02S1672772.1, forward strand.
CATCCCCCACTTCGTGGTGCGTCACCATTCTATATGTTTGTAGTTTTCCGCGGTTGGTCATTCGCTTGCATGCAAGCAAAACACTTCTTTTTAGCTAACATTATATTCGTTCATAACCAACACATAAATTTCCATTTCTCAAATGCATACACACAGTAGAAATTTCATTATTTCCCTTAATAACATTCTTAACTTCATCTTTTTGTAGAGGGGGTTAAGATAGATGGTTACTCCTTTTAAGAGTACTTCAAATGGAGGTTTTGCGTGACTCATTCATGAGCTCAAGTAGGCCAAGTGTTGTAACCATGCTATGATACCAATTTGTCACTCACCCACTACGCAAATATAAAAAAATTCACTTTTTTTTCGAGGAACAGAATCCCCGAATTCCTACAGAGCCTATCGCAAGCTAGCTCTTCCCTTATCCTCCTCCATGTGATCGTTGGTTGTGACCACGGCCTCACTTAAAAGATGTTTCAGAATTTGCATTTTGCGAGTCCTTTCGTTGAGTCCCTCAACTCCTTCAATTTCCAAAACCTGAAATAGACTTATCAGGCTCTGGCTCCTCCTCTAGGTTTCCTCCATGTGACCCCTACTCGTGACCATGCTCTTATCGCAAATGGGTGCTACCGAGAGTTAGCTTTTGGCTTTCTGGTGGCAAGGAACTCTTGTTCCTCCAATCCTTGAAACTTGAAACATGGATAAGGTGCTTGGATCCTTCCCTTATTTTCTCTCACATGACCCTGTCCTGTGGCCTAGGGATACTCCTCCGAGTCCTTTGTATTTCATGATTCGGGGAATCGCGATGCAATGCTCCCCGCTCCTTTCCTTTTCAAATCCCTGAAACCCTACGGAGACCCAATGCCATCTGAACCTATGGTCCAGATCCTCTATTTGATCAATGACATAGATTAAAATCGACAACTTTCTTTTGGCGTTTTGGGGAAGTCTTCAATCCCGTTTACCCGGTGACCAAAACTCTGGTTGCTCGACAACGGACGACTCTGATTCAAATTGGGATTTCACGTTTTGTGAATCCTTAAAAATTCGTTCATTGACTCTTCTGATGTGTGATTAAGTGAAAATCCAATCACCCTCTACGTGTCCTTTCTGATGGATGGTCGAGGTAACTCCCGTTGTATCATTAAGATCTACGATCCTAATTCCTTTGCTACTTGCGAAGATGGAAGGGGTTGAGGTGTTAACACCTGTGCTTCTCTTCTAGATCCATCAATCCTGATAGACCTGGGGTACTCCCGAAAGGATCGCGTCTGTTTGTCTAGAAAATGAAAGGATCCGCCCCTTTTCTCTAATTAGACTCGCTATCCTGTTTGAGCTTAGGCGACAAAAATCAATTTCTCGGAGCTTCAATATACCACGACTCTGAAAATTTCAAGAGACAACTCCTTCCTGCACCGGGTTTCTAGACCCGGATCACATGATCCTTCAGAGGGTTCTTGGGTAGTTATTCCTAGGCTGCTGATCCGAATGTAGTGCATTCCTAACTCCTTGAGTTAAGGCTATGACACTGGGGCAGGGAAATCTCATGGATTTACCATAGTGGTAGCCATGTCGAGGAGCTTTCTCCGACTCTAAAACATGATGAAATTCCTTGGGGAAAGTTCCCTCGAGGGATTAAACCATAACACTTAAGAAAGTTAGGCAGATGGGATGATTCTCAGTGGATCAGTCTCATACTCCGAACTTACTCAGTTTATACAGAAATCAACTGTGGCATATAAGTATACACGTGCATTCATTATTTCCAATCTAAGATACAAGGGAAAATCATGGCATACAAAAACCATTTATGGGCGTATAAACATGAGCATGCATCCATGAAATTCAATTCAAAATACAAGACATAAAACACTTATCAGAAACACAAGGCGTGAAGCGACTGCTAAGAGGGGTGCTCATTTCCACCCAACTATAGGCTCAGTGACTCCAAGCGGATTTACTACTAGCCACCCTCGAGCTAGACCACGATGCTCTGAGATTCAATCTCTTACCTCCAGCTCAACAAAGGTCAAGGATGAAGGTTACTCTCCTTCTCCTGTGTTCAGATACCCCTGTGATTCCAGAGTTTTCGGTTCTCTCCTGCGATCCCCGTCGCGGTGCTCTCTCTCCCCCCTTTTCCCACACTTCCTTTCTTACATTTCTCTGTAAGATTGTGTGTGGTGCGAATTCCCCCATTCGTGGTCAGGTGTGAGATATTTTACGGATGGGCGATTCACCCCATCCCCTCATTGACTCTTGAGGATCCTCCCCACCTACCATCCCGACGGGAAATTCATTCCAGGGTCAAAGCATTACTTTGGTCTTTGAGCAAGTAAAAAAATAGTATGGTACTGGTTTGGTGGAAGTTAACGCAACCATTCTAGGTCCCTTCCACCACATTTTATTAGCCATTGTGGTCTCTTTTATCACATGCCCTCCCCAACAGTCGTGCAACACATAATCATAATGAAATTTACATTCATTGACCTTTTATACAAAGGTCCATCAAATCAAACATTCACACCTTTGAGTTTGCCATAGTTCTTGGCCAATATAGTTATCTTTACAGACTGGGGGAAACAGGGTGTTACACTACCCAGGTACTAGAGAGTATCTTCCCGAGTGTTGTTCTCGGTGGAATTATATTAGTCAGGCAGTCGATCGGTTTATCTGTAGAGGGCTTCAGGAGATCTAGGTTGATTTGTATACATGTGTTGTATGCTGCGCTACCACTCAAAGGGGTACCAAAAAGGGTTACAAGGGTGGCCAACAGATGTGTGCTTATGTACCACTTGTATTTCCTTCATGTATGACTCCCCGACCATGGGTTTATGCACGTAACAATATATCTCTGTAGCTTTAAGATTTTGGAATACGTCTCTACCCTGAAAAAAATTCAACCCATAATTTTCTATTAAGGAAGGTGCTCTGATACCACTTGTAGTATTCCAGATATAAAATAGTATGCAAAACATAAATATTTTAGCTAGAAATGGAAGAGAAACAATGATATAATAAAAAAAAATACTAGAATAATACCAAAATAACACCAGAAAGAGCACTTTGATTATAGATAGCAATGTTCACTTGCCTCTTCGAGGGGGAAGCCTCCAATAGAGCATAGCTCTATTACAATAATATCCAAGACAAAACTTCACATACCCTCTACTCCTATTTATACTAAATATGTCTATCCAAAAGAACAATCTAGAGGAAGATCCTTCTAGAAGCAGAATCTTCTATTAGGTCTTCTTACATTTGACGTATTCTTCCTTATTTCTAGACCTTATTAATATTGAGCTTTATTACATGGAAATATATTATTCTACTTATGTGAGGGGTTAGGGAGATTAGTTCCCTAACATGTTGGATTACACATTCATCAAGTTCCTCAATGGTTATGTTTCATTGAGTTTGGATGACTTTAGTAGGTCATGGTTGTTCACGAAGGATGACTATGGTTGATTTTTAAGAATATAATTCATCAAAGTAAATTCAACAATGTTCATCAAGGATTATGTCACATAGTGACATTCCTAAAGTTTTATGTTGGATTGTGATGTTCATCAAGGGTTATGTCACATCACGTTTGGTTGAATTTAATTGGTGATGGTTAACTATGGTTGATGAAGGTTGATCATATTTGACTCTTCTTGACTATTATTGATCCGACAATTGACTATATTAAAAATACAAACATAATTTATGCTATTGAAATCAATGGTTATGTCACATTGTGGAATTCATCTTGGATGACTTATGTCAAATTTCTACATTCCTCAATGGTTATTTTGTATTGTAGAATTCATAAAGGGTTGTGTCACATTTAGTTTGGTTGACTTTAGTTGTTCATAGTTAATCATGTTTGAGTGTGATTGACTATGGCTGAATGTGGTTGACCATGGTTTACTATGGGTGACCATGTTGTTTATGGTTGAACATGGTTTAGTATGCCTTATTACTAAATTACTCAAAGGTTAAGTTGCAGGTTAAGTTGCAATGTGATGTTCATTAAGTATTAAGTCACATTGAGTTCTATGGACTTTGGTTAGACATGGTTGGTCTCTCTTTTTTTAATAGAAAAAAGGTGGAATCATACTATAATATAAAACAACATACACATATTCCATAGGATTACAATCATATAAAAAATGTTATTAAATATGTAACAAAGTCCGAGAATGTAAATGTTGTATTTGCTAGGATCATCAAATCTACCAGTATTCCCCAAAACAAAAATTATTCCCCTTATACAATTTATAAAAAACCCTAGGATACGTATACACAAATGGAATATTTAAACTAAGAGGCTTAGTTCGTGTGGTCATTGAAACACAATTTCTTTACTTTTGGAACCGATGCATTTAAATCTAGAGGGACTGGAGCCATGACAGGGGAGAAAGCTACGTCAAATTATTCAGGTGTTGTTGGAGTAGCTACTACGTGTTGCGGTTGAGCCTTCAATTCTTCTATTTTCTGTTGGAAGGCGTGAAATTCATCTTTCAGTTGAGAGATTTCTTGTTTCTATCTCGCAGATTCTTCTACTTTGTGAGAAAATGGGAGATTTTGTTGTATCTTATCTAGAGAGTGAGGTCGTAATTTTGAGTGATCCAATTCAATTTCATGTTGTTCCAATTGACACACCCTTCTCCTAGATCGACAAGCGACCATTTTTCCATGTTGATTCCTGAGTTCTTGCATAGGGGAATGAGCGAATGAGGCAATGGAAATTGAAATAAAAAGCACTGAGAGATTGCAGATCTTGCTATGAAAATAAAAATCCATAATGACATTCTCTTTTGTCCTGGATATCATCTACATACGAATTCCCAAGCCTCCATTAACTTCCCACCTTTGAAAATCATGTCGAAATGCTATCACCAATCTGGAAATACTTTCTCCCATCCCACATTCCTGCGAACTCATGCTTTGATCTAGTAGAAAGGATGTCTAGTTCCAAGTGAATTTAAGGCACAATAAGAGTGATGCATGATGAAAACGTGTTGGGAGTGGAATGACTCGTAGATGAAATATGCTTACGATGTTGAAAAGAACATGTTGAGGTGATGTGCAATGCACTGAATGGAAAATTGGGTAGTGGGTCCCTTTGGGGGGGTCCACCCCCCTTTTATTATAATTTATTTATTTATTTAGACTTATGTATACAAAAGGTACGGCCCCGAACTTAAGAGAGAGGAACCTTCAAAGTTCCCAGGTGGAACTAATATCCTTTTTTTTTTTTCTAGTATGGGATAGTTTCATAGGATTGCATGCCATTAAATGATAGAATTCCAACATGGAGCTGCAATGCTTGATTGGCTATATTATCATCCTCCAACACATGAAAGAATTTGATTGAATCAAAGGACTATGTTTCCATGTGGACCTCGTTGATAATTCCTTAAATATGAATGTTGTTTGGATCGGAAAGAGATCTTGCATAATTGATTATTAGTTTGGAATCTCCTGTGACCATGAGGTAAGGGATGCACAATCCAATTTCAATCCTTGAAGGAGTGTGTATGTTTCTGCTTGATTATTAGTGCAGGTGCTTAAATTTCAAGTATATGAAAAATTATTATTTCCTTCTCAATTGTAGAGCACTTCTCTTGCACCTGCCACCTCGGGTCATGGTTGGTCTCTTATCAACATGAGACGAGTTTATTTCAAAAAATATCCATGTGATAATTTATAGAATTTTTAGTCAAATTATGCTTGCTAGGAGATGACACATGATAAATTTTGATTCTTCCATCTATGGAAATAACACGTTAAAATGTATACACTTAGAAACTTAGAGATTTAGGTGTCACTTCAAATATTTCTTGTTTAATAATATAGTATAGAATATAATATTTAAATAAAATATTTGTTGAAGTATATTTTTTGATGTTCATAAAGGATTATGATCTATTGAAACATTTATCAAGGGTTATGTTAGATGTGGAATTCCTCGATGGTTACATCCCATTTCATTAGTCATCTTGGTTGACTTATGTCTAATTTAGTTTGTCATGTTCACTATAGTTTATAATGGTCGACTATAGTTTATTTTTAAAAAACATATTTTATCAAAGTATATTTGTTGATGTTCATCAAGGATTATGTCACATGCAACATTCCTCAATGGTTATGTTGGATGGCACATTCAAGAGCTAAACATAGGAGCCTATATACCAAGAACATATCAGACTTCTATTTTAGTATGCCTGAGAAAATTTATAAAAATTAAACTAGAAAATGTGTTCAAATCTAAGTTTTCTCTTGTATCTATTGTGATTGCTCCCGCTTGGATATTTCTCTAGCATCTTGAGCTTCCTCTTCATTTGCTATCAGGATAGGATGCTCCTTTGATCTAGGAGAAATCAAATCCATTGGTTCCCTCTACTTATTCTCTTTGTTATGTTCATTTGGAGTGACTCAAAATGTTATTGCAAATTGAGAACTATAAAAGAGTTCGAATTTTCCTTCCATCATTTGAACAACCTATAGGTTAGCCTCATTCTTCTTTCTGGATTTTTCCACAGCTTGGGCCACCATGGCCTTTACTATCCAATATGTCTTTGCCAGTTTAAATTATTTAATTTCCTGAGTCCTAGATTACAAAGGGTTGTCAACCCACCCCTTCACTTCTTGAACTATCCCTTCTTCTAATATGTTGCATCGCTCGATTCACATTGCTTCTTCAATTTCCATTGTTGTTTTATTTCCCTCATCTGTAAAAAGATATTTAAATATAGAACCCACTATCTACACCACTTTGGAAGCCCTGGTTTGATTCATAGGGTCTTGGTAAGATGATGCCTCTGATTTATTTCCCTTTTGACGACCTCCCCACACTCCTCTCCTTTCCATCTTGCCACTCCTTGATAATCTAGTTTTGTTTAGTGGTCTACCCATGACCTCTACACACCTCTTTTGTCGATGATTCTTACTTTGACTTCTCCATAGACATTTGTTTGACCTCCTTCTCAAGACACACTTCACTTCTCACTAAAAACTCAAACCTCGTTGAAACTTATGCTTTCCCCCTGATCCTTTCCTGGAGGAGAGAGACGTGAAACCCACTTGCTGACCTTCTTCTCCCAGTCATTGCTAATATTCTCATGGATTTATGAAATAATCTTTTGTCTGAAGCGTTCTTCTTCTATGAACTTAACCCAAATTTACCCATTACACAAGCTCCTCACAATGTTATTTCCTTTCGCATCAACCCTCGCATGCAAAATCCTTGTCATAACGACTTTTGGATGGATCACGTCAATTTCCTCTACGTTCAAAGTACTCTCACGAATCCACGCATACCTGATATTCATGACGCTTGGTTCCCACAACCATTGATCCTGTACAATCCTCCTCTCCTAATGATGACAACCACCCTGACTCCTCGATGTACTTCCCTCTTAACTGAGCTACAAACCATCTATCTAAACCATGTTACACTCTCTCCTCCTCTTAACATCTTCTATCGGGGTTGGCGCATTCCACATGAGTCTCGTCATTCCGCAATCCTTATTCTATCCAGCTAGCACTTGGATCCAATGACCATCCAAGAATCAACTTGTCTTATCCGTCGCTCCATCTATCCACCATATAATTTCAGGCGTCCAAATGGAAATCCTATGTTGCTTCCTTCTCTCAACGTGTGACACCTAATCCGGGAGAATGGTCCTTCACGTTAATGAAGAGTATATCATCTAATAATATTTAAAAAAATATATCATGAGAAATCATTATCTAATTTATCCATAAACCACGACTAACCCTCAAAAGGAAAAACAACGGTGGCTATGGTTGACATAGTATGAGTGGCCATGGTTGACATAGTATGATTGACTATATTAGTCAACCCAAAAAATCTAATTGCTATATTATAGTTAGAGCATTAATAATAAAAATTGTGTAATTTTCTTTTATGATTGAAGTTTTATGAAATATAAGCATTCCTCTCTTTACAATGTTGTCAAAAGAGCTATAATAATGATTTATTATTGGAATTTTGGGAAATATAGATATTATAATACATATAATAGGAAGTTAGTACAATTGGGATGCTTTATTAAAAAATAATAGAATATTTAAGTGATGAAAAATAAAATAAATATGATATAAGAAATTATAGAATTGGTAAGAAACTATTAAGTATAATTAAATCCAACATTTAAGTTAATGAGTAAATTGAAAAGCTATAATTATATTTAGATTTAACAAACTTAATATTATTGTAAACCTAATTATTAAATAATAAATAGAAATGTATCTATTAAATCACACCTATTGAACTATTACACTAAAATATTAAATTATATATATGATGTTGGTGGTGGTGGTGGTGATGGTGATGATGATGATGATGATGATGAATGTCCACTAAGACCGAATTGGTCTATAGGACCTTAAGAGGGTAAGCGATTACTTGTGATTCTTTAGAATTTTGTTTCTGTGCTCCAAACGCATTAAGAGAAGCTTTCCAAGATCACCATACTTTTGTTGAGTTAAGATGTTATGAAGGCTGGTAGTGTGATAAATATTTTGAAAATGAGATCTAATATGGGTATAGGTTGGATAATCTAAGAGAAAGTGCTTTTCATCTTCAATCTTCTTAGTGTCATAAAGGTGACACACTCTTTCATCCTATGGCATTTTAGGAATTGACCAATGCCCAGTTTCACTATGGATCTCATGAGAATTTGTTCTTATCTTAACAATGCTTATTTTTTCTTTACACTTGGAAAAAAAAATAGATAATTTTGATCTTCTAGATTAGGGTTGATTACATCTTTATAATACCTTAATTTTTTGTTTTCCCCTAACTCTTTATCACACCACATTTTCTCTTTAAATTTTGATTTGACATTTTTTTAATAGTATATGTTTTCTGCAAAATGGTTTCTTCCATGATTCCCCAATAGTTTAGCCAAGACCGGGCGTCTTTATGCCATCCTCGTTTCAGTCGATGGTGGTTATGACTTGATTTTGAAGCAATTTTAGGTAGCCTCTTGTCTTCCATGTTGTTTAACTTCTTCTTATACATTAGGTATCTAGTCATAGCTATGCTCTCAATGGGGGAGAGGCTTGTTTCTAAGAGGAGGATGGGATATGGTGTATTTCCTTTAATTTTGAGATTATAGGTTATAAAATTCTTTTGTATTTTTTCTATCTTTCTCCAGGAATCACGAGAGATACTGCATCCCCAGACTTCACATCCATAAATAATAACATGTGTAAAAAGAGTCTCAAAGAGGAGTTTCTTCTTATCCCAACTCCAAAGATCAGCTGATTTACAATTGTTTTCAAGCCCATAATAATATTTCCATCCCCCAATAATCCTTTTCTCAATGCTATAATTCCAATTGAGCTTGTGGTGAATATCAATTCCAAGATATTTGTATGAAGTCACTTCCTCCAAGTTGTTGTTGTCATATACAAAGGTATCATAAGAGATATTATTGGATTTAATAATTATGACCTTAGACTTATCAGTATTGACAGTCATACCCATATTGGAGAAAAAATCCTTGAGTATTCTTAGTTGGTTTTCAAGATCATGGGGAATCCTTGCCATAAGAATGATATCATCGGCATAAAGAAGAAGATTGATGAATATACCAGTGAGAGCAAGGCCGACACAACCTACATTTTCCAAGCATTCTTCTAACTTGTTAATGTATATGCCAAAAAGGATAGGGGACAATGGACAACCTTGTTTGACTCTAATATTGCAGTTAAACTCTTTTGACCAACCCTCAGTGTTTTTAAACTTAGCAATAACATTTTCATACATCCTTATTGCAACAACCCTCAACTCGAGAGGAACTTTTATCTCTTCCAACCTATTCCAAAGTTTTTTCCTAGGAACCATGTCAAAAGCTTTTCTAAAGTCAACAAAACAATAAAAAAGATTTGTTTCAATATTGCATAACTCCTTTGCAATGATCCTAAAGGTAAAAATATGGTCCACAGTTGAATGATATCTCCTAAACCCGGTCTGGCCTTTATCTCTTTTGCCATGACTTTCTAGCCAAAGACTAATCTTCTTTTCCAAAATAATTCCATAAAGCTTGGCTAAAATCGGACTAATCATAATGGCCCTATAATTAAAGGGAATGTTTCTATCCCCATTTTTAAAAACTAAATTTATTGAATTATTACACTAAAAGTATTAAATGAATTCAATCATAAAAATAATAATATATTAAATGAAAAACATTATATATATATATATATATATATATATATATATATATATATGGGGAGATGTTTGATTCTGCGGGGAATTTATGATGTTTTATCAAATATATTGAATAAGTAATAACATTAAATTAAATTAAAAAGATTTTACTCATTTTCCATTTATTATTTTGATTTCATACAACATTGAGAGTAGTTTCCATTCATATCATGAGCATAACTACTAATTTATTTATTTATTTTCTTTCTTTTTAGATAAGAAAAAAACTTATATTAAGATAATATAACATTTTTGTTACAATACTAACAAAAAGGATCAGAAACCACTAGATCCTTTAGCATTATAGACTATTCAATTTGTTCAATATATCATATTACATCATCTGTGTTAGAAACATTAAGTATCAATATCTGTAGAAAATATCCTCAAATAAAGCCTATCCATTCCAAAATATCACAAAGATTTTATTCTTTTCCTTTACATAAATACTATCTTAATTTATTTCCATTCTTTCAAAAAATTTTGTTTCTCCTTTAGAACCTGCTGTATAGAAAATGCCCTCCTCTTCAAGTAAAAGTGTTGCTTTTGATAGCTGGTCTGCTTCTTGATTGTATGCTCTATAAATATGTTGAGGTTTTAGTTGTATAAAGTTCTCGCTCAACACTCTGATTCTTCTCATCCAAGGCAGAAGTGAGATCACCTATAAATCATTCACATTATTAAACCACTCAATAATAACCTTTGAGTCACCAATCAAGTGTAACATTGTAATCCTTTTGTAGCAAGAAAAGTAAAGTAAACACCAAAGAGCTAAACGTTCGCCCCTAGTATTAGTACCACTTCCACAATTCATTTTGAGCCTGAATATGCCTAACTCTGGACATTTTATCATTGCTCCAACCCACACTTTTCTCCCCTATCTTCAGAGGCACCATCAAAGAATCCCACTGCCAAATTCCAATCTATAAGGGGTGGCTTATCTATCCTACTAACCTTAGGATAGTTAGTTGCTTTTATTTCGCCCAAATCTTGTAGAATATTGTTACACACTTCAACCCTATTTAGTGGTCAATCTTAAAAAATAACCAGATTTCTATGTTTCCACACCTCCCAACAGATATAACCAGGTAATTCTTTCCAGTTATCCCTTTTCTTTATCTAGTTTTCAATACATTCTACCACCTGCTCTCCTTCCCAAGCTCTCTCAAGTTTTAGTTCCTTTTGTATTGAATCCTAGATGCTTTTTGTGAAGCTACAATCAATAAAAAGATGTTTCATATTCTCCTCATCGGTTCCACATAATACACATCTGCTTGGCCCTAGAAAACCTCTTTTGTATAAATTCTCCCAAGTGAGTATTCTCTGTTCAAGCAAGAGCCACATAAAGAGTTTAATTTTTAAAGGTTCTTTCCACCTCCATAAATCAATATACTAGATAATTGAGTCTTGTACTACTGTCTCCACCCATTGAACTTCATAAGATTGTTTTGTTGATACATGTCCTCCTTTGGTATCCCAAGACCACATAAGTAAATATTTTTCATTGTTCAACTCAAAGCCCAATCCCTCTATTCCTTTGACACAATTATTCCACTCCTCTTTAAGTTCACCTTCTAATCCTATTTCCTCATCTTTTTTCCATCTTGAATGCCTTGTGTTCTCCAAAGCCGGATTCCCTACTTCTGCCAGAAAATCAATTCCTTGTGTCTTTAGAGATAAAATAAGGTTCCTTGACAAATTAAAGTATTTATGAGACCCTACCAATGGATCAACACCAATTCTTATCTCTCTCCCATTTCCAGTTTTCCATACCAACTAGTCAGTTATTATGGATAATGAAGAGGTAAGAGCTCTCCATATATTGGAAATGCCAGTCCATATTTTCCTTCCATCCTCGAGTCCCTCTACCAATTTTTTCTTCTTAAGGTAATTTCTAAGTATCACCTCATTCCAGAGACCAAGTACCATTAAGCACCTCCATAATATTTTTGCAGCTAAATCTTTCCCAAAAGTAAATATATTTTTAATGCCCCACCCACCCTGCTTTTTGGGTTTAACAATTTTATTCCAACTTATTAGGTGTATCCCTTATTTTAAGTTTTTCCTAGTCCACAAGAAGATAACCACCCTTCTTCTTATAGTATTTAAAATAATTTTTGGAATTTTAGTAAAAGACAACCAATAAAAAGGGATACTTTCAAGAACAACTTTGACCAGTGTTACCCTTCCCCCTAAACTTAACCATCTATGACTCCAATTTGCAATCCTTTTCTCAAATTTTTTCACCAGCCAATTCCAGTCTGAATTATTATAGTAATTATGTTTTATAAAACACCCAAGATACTTAAAACCATCATCCACTGGTTTTACTTCAAAGGGAAGAACCAACTTCAGTAATGCTAAATCCTGTTCTACCCACCCAACATCTAGGAATGGGGATTTCTGATGACTAAAGGCCATACCTATAGCTTTATAGAATAGTGTCAGAATCTCCTTAAAGACTTCCCACTCAACAATGTTACCATTTCCAAACAAGATAGCATCATCAACAAACATCAGATCAGTAATACAAATCCCTCTTGCCACTGATAACCCTGCTAATTTCTTATCCCTTACTTTCTCCTCAATAGCTCTACTTAACCCTTCAACAACTAGGAGGAATAGTAAGGGGGACAAGGGACACTCTTTCCTTAATCCCCTTTTACTTTTAAATAAGGAACTAGTCTTACCATTTACCAAAATAACATAATTTCCTGAGGTCACACACCCCATGATCCAGTCAATTGCTTCAATACTCATTCCCACCTGTCACAGCACAAGCCTTAAGAATCCCCAATCCACTCAATCATAAGCCTTTATCAAGTCAAGTTTAAGTACCAAAGCTTTACAATGTTTCACCTTAATGCTATGTAATTCTTCCTGCACTATTCCAATAGCATCAATAATTTGTCCACCCTTAAGGAAACCAAATTGTTCCTTAGAGATCCCAAAGGACAATGTGGATTTAATTCTTTTGGCAATAATTTTTGTAATAATTTTATATGCCAAATTACATAAGGCTATAGGCCTAAAATCTCCAAAGGATCCAAGATTATCACTCTTAGGAATAAGGGAAAGAAAAGTAGCATTCAATGCTCCATACACCATTCCTTGCTTCCTGGACTCTTCCACCATCCCCAAAATATCATCACCCAATAAGTCATAAAAAGAAAAAAACAAATCCACAGTCTAGCCATCCGGACCTAGACTTTTTGAGGATTTAAAACCTTTAAGAGTTGACAGAATTCCAACTGATGTAACTAGATCAAACAATCTAAGACTATCTTCCTCTAAGAACATCCTTGCATAATTTTTTAGAACTTATAGTTGATCATAAATGGTCAGATTTGGTTGTACCTTGTACAGGTTCTGGAAATACTCAGCTGCTTCTAAGTGTAGCCCTTGATTACTAGATATCACCTGTCCCTCCTCCTTAGTAATCCCCCATATAGTATTGATCTATTTCCTGGAACTAGCATATCCATGAAAAAACTTGGTATTCCTATCCCCTGATGCCAACCAGTTATTTCTACTTTTTTGCCTCCATGTTTCCTCTTCCTTTCTCAGTAATGACAACTTCCTCTGTTCTTTTTCTGCAAATTACACTTTATCCTCCTCCTTTTCAAAACCTTCAGGATGATTAGAGTACAACAAATCTAAATCTACTTCAAGGTTTACCAATTCTTCCTTTCCTTCTTGCTTTTTATTTTTATCCCAGTTATACACCAGTGCCTTTAGTAATTTTAGTTTTTTGACCAAAGTATCCATTGGGTTTAAATTCTACAATCCCACCATTTCAACCCAGTTTGATATAACAAACTTGTCAAAATCTATGTCTTCCAACCATATAGAATTGAATTTAAAAGGATACCTAACTATACTATTTTCTAGTTCTAAGTGAAGGATCATCGACATATGATCATGAATTTTTACATTGCAAATCAGAGATCTAAATATCAAACTTGCATGCACAAGACCTTTTGAAAGAAGAAAATAGTGGAGTCGTTTGGCTATGTAGTTCTATCCTCCTCTACCGTTTCTCCATGTAGGAATAACTTCGATAGGCTCAACATCCACCAGCCCTTATTCTTCTATCATCTGACTAAAATATAGATGACACAGATCTACTCTGGCATGAACTCCCCACACTTCTCTACAGGAGGTAGTGAAATTTAAATCTCCCCTCAGGAACAAGTTTTGTTTTTTAAGAATATCGTCTCTCTTAATAGCTTCCTAGAATACCTCTCTGTCAGAGTACATACCATAACAATTAATCACCTTCATTCTTCTATCCAAGTCTTTAACTGTCCCTTCTAAGAAAATCCATGTAGGAGTGAGGAAGGCTGAGAAATCAACTTTCCTTGGATTCCAAGCTGTTAACAACCCCTAGATTGTCCTAAGGAGTCCACCCCACAGAAAAACTAGTGAGGAAGTAATTTAACAAATAATTCTCTAGCTTTTGTTACACAGACCATAGTTTATTTATAAGTAACACATCGAGTTTAATTAAGTCTAAAAAATGTTTTAGGGATAAGAACTTGGATCTTCCCACCACCCCTCTGACATTTAAATAAGCCACGATCATTTATTAACTCTTGCTAGGGATTTTTGTGCTCTAAGAACCCTTAGACCATCAACCAGAGTAGAACAAGAGTTAACACCTAACGTCTTCTCTCGCCCAATATTTCTCGCACTTCTAGTCTAGAGAAGAGAAAAATCATTCTCCAATCCCCCACAAATTCGAGGCTCAGAATCCCCCCCCACAAAAAATGGTAAAGGAGACTTAGTTAGGATATCCCTATAGGAAGGAATCAGATTTTCTAGTGTTTCATCAATCTCAGAAAACGTAGACTAGTCATTCCCCACAGAAGTACTTGGAACCCCCACACGCTCCTCATAAGCCCCCAAAGACACATCTTCAAGAGTATACAAAGACAACGACTTATAGATATCCTTTGAGCCTACAACAGAAAGGACAAAAGTTATACGACCTGAATCTGAGCTCCTATCTGCATCTCCAAAAGGCCCAAAGGCCCCTCCCTTAAACCCCAAACCCTCACTAAAAAGTTCTGAGCTGCAGCTTCTGACAACCGATTCTCTTAGAGGCAAACACCTTTGAGATTTCAAAACATTCCCACATTTCAAACATAAAAACTATGATCCCTCCACCACAAACAAATAAATCCTACTGGGAATGGTAGTATCCGCCCCCTTCCCCAAAACTTTCAACTCCTTCCTTGAGTCAGCACTTAGGTCCACTCCCCCAACCTCTGGAAGAAAGGAAATATTGTCCCCCCGATGCCTACCTAACCCTGCCAATGGTTTAGTATATAACAACTTAGGACCTACCTCTCCCTCCTTACTGTTATCTCCTCAAATAACACAGTCAAATTTGTTATTTGAGGTGATAGGAAGTCATTGAAAAATACATTTCTAAATTTTTTAAGGTTCATTTTTTAGAGCCTTAGGTTTGTAATAAATTTTGAAAAACATTTGATTTGGTTTTCCATTCAAAAAGTTCAAAACTCAGGTTTCGGTAGCTAAGCGCCTTTCCAAAAGGGCTTCTAAGCCACCAAAAGTGCAAAAATTCTGCATTTTTACTGGGTTGAGTCATCATTTTCAAACGATGATTTTGAGCAACTGGAAGATCATTTTGAGAAACGGTAAGAAGTTTTTGTGCCTAACATATCAAATACCAATAAACTCTCTCAATTTTCCTACAAGTGTCATATATTGGGAGAATCGAATTCATCTCCGAGCCCTAATTTTTGGATATCAGAATTTACCTGTTTGACACATGTTTTTGAAATGAAGATCAAGGGAAAATAACAATGAATCTCAAATAACTGAGAGAGGTTTTTTTCTCAAAACAAACTGATATACAAAAATCTCTCTCCATTTTCCAAAATATATTTTTATTTGAGAGATATGGGCAAATATTGGAGAGGAATATTTCCAGAATTTTCGGTGGCTTAGGCGAACATTTCAACTGTTCATTAACCACCGAAAGCACAGACATGGCAGAGAGGTCGTATTTTTGCCCAGATCTAAATTTTTCTCAGCCAAACATCTCGAGAATGGTTTCTTAAGATGCATGATAATTAAATACATCAGATTTAAGGTTTTGTCTTGATGTATGAGGTGTTTTAGATGGTGGAAAAATAAAATTAACCACCTATTTTCTGGGCACAGAAAACAGTTTTTGGCTAAAAATAGAAAATTTGACCCATCTGGTTTTCTATGGATATTCAACAGCCTTGGAAGGTTTTCTATGCTTGGAAAATATTTTGAAGGAGATAAAGATCATAAAAGATAAGGAGTTGACCTAGTTTTTAGGATCTCTTCCTATTCTTTTCTGAGAGTTTTTGACTGTCTATTTTAAGTAAATCTGATCCTACTTTTCAGGATCTAGATTTCTCATGTAAATGCTATAAAGCTATAGATTATTGATGTAACAAGGGGGGGGGGGATTCATTCCTTGAGGCTGAAGTTTTGATTTTGAGTTCTATAATCCACTGTTATTGTGAAAAAGACACTTTCTTTAATATATTAAGCCTGTAAGCTTCTTTCATTGTTATTGTCAGAATCTCTTCTATCTTTTTCTATGCCTATGAGTTGAAATCATTTCTTTGTCTATGTCTAATGGTCCCATGGTAACTATCATATTACCTTTGATTGTTAAGCATGAATCATAAGCATCCTTTTCTAGTTTTTTGACCCATCATATATATTGCTTATGTATGTTTTGGTTAATTGATTGGTTTTCTTATCCATTTGATCTACAAACCTATCTGATAATATCTCTTGAAGGCCTTGTATTGCACGAATGTAGCTAGACTATCTTGAAGATAGAATCCAATGATTTAAGATATTCATCTTGATCCAAACCCACACCCATTATTGAGAAAATAGTTACAAAAAGGTTAAGTTACCAGGCATCTCTGAGATACAACCTAGGAGAGTTTCCTGGAGTGATAACAAATTGGCACAATTGCTGGGGAGAGGAGATTGAAGCTCAACTTCCCTGGGAGATGACATAGTTATAACTTTTGATGATAGACAAAGGTTGGACATCATATTGGTTGTAATATTCCATCTGGTGACTCCATGAAGGACGAATTCAGTGGCGAATCCATTGTCCTCAAATGTCAAAGGCATTTTCTACTCTTTTGGCTAGGAGGTTTGCACCTCTTAACTTTTTTGCAATTCCTAGTTTCCCACATCTAGTACCTTTTATGGATATTTGGGGAGAATACCTTCCACGATTCAAAGAAGCGAAAGAGGATAATCCTTCAGATCACCTCATCAGATTTCATCAATGCATGGCTCAGTTACATATGCATGATGAAGATGTGCTCATGAATAAGTTTTTCTATTCATTGGAGGGTGATGCACTTATGTGGTATTTCTCATTAATTCCTTCTAGTATTTCATCTTTGAAAGAGTTTCACAGAGTATTCACCTGGAAGTGCTCATGGAATACTTTGTGAAACTTCCAGGTGAGTTTTCTTTCTTGAAGAATTTTTTATCACAGCTAATATGTTTTAGACATTGTCTAATGATGAGTGATAGAGACATGTTCATCTCATTTTTGAAATTTCTTGAATGGTTACTATGGAAGTTCGCCTTTACTTGACCAAATTTCAGATTTAGTTAGAGGTAGGAGTAGGCAGCTGAATAAGCTCTTCATATGAGCAGATAGATTGCTTTCATTTTTCTTAAATAATAAAATCTTCCTAGGGACTTGCACGTTATGTTACCCTTTCTCAAGACAATGTACTTGTGCCCATTGTGGAGCCAAAGATTTTGCTGGATGGAGAACATTTCATTGATAAAAACCTTGAAGTGGTAGAGAAAGTTTGGATTGAGGTTTTCTTCTACTTGGCAGAGAACAATGTGTTTTCGAGGGAATTTTCTTAAAACATGGTATGTTGACTCCTGATGTTGAGCACAAGGAGAAAGCAATCCCACAACAGGTTGCAAAGGACACTCTTGAAATGATTAAGAGGATGGTGCCACAAGCATGGAAGTCCAATGGCATCTGCAGGCTCATTTTCTTAACGGTGGAATAATGATTGTTTTGGGGTTTTGATCAATTTTTTCAAACATAAATAATGAGAATTTTACACAGGCATGAAGCACTTGAAGGTAGCTTCCAGACTCTACATAAGCAAAGTGTTGAATTAACTCAAAAACCGAGCATATTTTTCATATTTGCCAAGTATCATCGCCAACAAGAAGAGAAAGGGGAATGCAAAGTTCAATCAAAGAATCTGCAAAAGATTGGAGTGTTAAAACACATAACATCTGATCAACTCAAAGAAAAAGGGCATTCTCTTACTACATATAAATGTGCTGATTGAATTAGAGGTCTGATGATATGAAAACATATAAGCTCGATGTTGTCCAACAATGGTGAGGTAGAAAGAAATGCATTTCTGCAATTTTGAAAGCCTACCTTTTCAGTGGCTATTTCAGTTTGCACAACTATCCTTAGCCACTGAAAGAAGAGCTTTCGGTGGCTTACAGGTTATAATTTTGGCTCTCCTAGCCACTGAAAGCACAAAATAGGGAAGAATGCTACTATTGTTCGATCTGAGTTCCCTTGATCCGAATGCCATGAGTACAGTTTCAAATGATAGATAATAATTAAAGTCATCATTATCAAGGTTTTTTATTTATTTTGGAGGTGCTTAGTCAAGGTGGATCTCAAACAAGTGATAATAGCAGTGTTGGTTCTAGTCAAGTGCCACCCCCACCTATTCATCCAATGCATGGATTTTTCAACCTATAATTTGCCTCCTAGACCTCTTACTAATCCATATGGAACATTATAAATGGCCATGAATTGACAAGTGGATATCTGAAGCTTGGTGGTACAACTTTTGGAAATGGTTACAGTAGGTTGCAGCAGAGCCAGATCTTCAAGGAGAAATCCCCACTGGAAAATAGATGACAAAGTATGCAGATTTTCCTTCACCTACACCTAAGGAAGAGCAGGAGCTGCAAGATGATGAGGCATCAACCAACAATCCCAAATTGTCAAAAATCAATCAAATTCTAAGACAAGCATATGATCTTGGACTCCTTGACAGAGAATTTAAGACTAGTAATCAAACTTTGACAGAAAAAGATATTGAGTTGTATGATTCTCACCAAAGGCTTACTAAACAATATGCTAAGATGGAGAAAAGGAACCAAATTTTGATGCTAGGTTGTACAGGGAGATCAAGCTACTAAGAATCAAAATGATGCCTCCAAGACCTAAGGCACATATTGCTTTATAAACCCTAGCAGAAGCAGCCACTAATCTTGTTGATAATCTAGGGGCAGATATCAACTCTGCTGATAACCCAGGCTCTTCTTAGGCTGCTAAAGCCTCAAAGGAGTAGAAGTGAAGATCAGAATATGGAAGGAAATACATTTTTTTCAATTTTGAAAGCCAATTTCAAAACAGAGCTTTCAGTGGCTTAGGCAGGCTTTCACAACTGTTTTTAGCCATCGAAAGAAGAGCTTTCGGTAGCTTACAGGTTAGAATTTTGGCTCTCCTAGCCACCGAAAGCATAGAATAGGGAAGAATGCTACAATTTTTGCACAGATCTAAGTGTTGTTATTCTAGTTGGCATGAGAAAGGTTCCAAAGTGATGATCATAATTTAGAGCATCAGTTTTATTGCTCTGTTTCAGTTTTGGAGGTGTCAGCAACGTGAGGAAGATAAAACTTCTTATCTATTTTTGGAAAAAGATGATTGGTTTTTCAGGGTGGCATTTTTTACCTCATCCATCAACATCTGAAGATCATTACAGCTGTCTAAGACTATGAAGACTTTCAAGGCTACATTTGAAGGGGATCATTTCTAAAGGCCAAACGACTTCATAGGCCAATGGTAAAGGCTACACGTAAGTTACAGGTTTGCAGAAGATCAATTGCACAAATCAAATGACTCCATAGCCCAACAGGAAAGGCATTGGAGCTGAGGTTCTTGAAACCTTGCAGGGAGGCTTTCATCCCCAGAAGGAGCCAATGTTATCTCCTCAAATAACACAGTCAAATTTGTTATTTGAGGTGATAGGAAGTCATTGAAAAATACATTTCTATATTTTTTAAGGTTCATTTTTTAGAGCCTTAGGTTTGTAATCAAGTTTGAAAAACATTTGATTTGTTTTTCCCTTCAAAAAAGTCAAAACTCAGGTTTCGATAGCTAAGCGCCTTTCCAAAAGGGCTTCTAAGCCACCAAAAGTGCATAAATTCTGTGTTTTTACTGGGTTGAGTCATCATTTTCAAATGATGATTTTGAGCAACTGGAAGATCATTTTGAGAAACGGTAAGAGGTATTTGTGCCTAACATATCAAAGACCAATAAACTCTCTCTCAGATGTCATATATTGAGAGAATCGAATTCATCTCTAAGCCCTAATTTTTAGATCTCAGAATTTACCTGTTTGACACATGTTTTTGAAATGAAGATCACGGGCAAATAAAAACGAATCTCAAATAACTGAGAGAGGTTGTTTCTCAAAACAAACTGATATACAAAAACCTTTCTCATTTTTCCAAAATATATTTTTACTTGAGATATATGGGTGAATATTTGAGAGGAATATTTCTAGAATTTTCGGTGGCTTAGGCGAACATTTCAACTATTCATTAGCCACCAAAAGCACAAAAATGGCAGAGAGGTTGTATTTTTTCCCAGATCTAACTTTTTATCAGCCAAACATATCGAGAATGGTTTCTTAAGATGCATGATAATTAAATACATCAGATTTAAGGTTTTGTCTTGATGTATGAGGTGTTTTAGATGGTGGCAAAATGGAAATAACCACCTATTTTTTGGGCATAGAAAACAGTTTTTGGCTAAAAATAGAAAATTTTACCCATCTGGTTTTCTATGGATATTCAATAGTCTTGGAAGGTTTTCTACACTTGGAAAATATTTTGAAGGAGATAAAGATCATAAAAGATAAGGAGTTGACCCAGTTTTTAGGATTTCTTCCTATTCTTTTGTGAGAGTTTTTGACTGTCTATTTTAGGTAAATCTGATCCTACTTTTCAGGATCTAGATTTCTCATGTAAAGGATATAAAGCTATAGAATATTGATGTAACAAGCGGGGGGGGGGGAATTCAGTCCTTGAGGCCGAAGTTTCGATTTTGAGTTCTATAATCCACTGTTATTGTGAAAAAGACACTTTCTTTAATATATTAAGCCTGCAAGCTTCTTTCATTGTTATTGTTAGACTCTCTTCTATCTTTTTTTATGCCTATGAGTTGAAATCATTTCTTTGTCTATGTTTAATGGTCCCATGGTAACTGTCATCTTACCTTTGATTGTTAAGCATGAATCATAATCATCCTTTGCTAGTTTGTTGACCCATCATATATATTGCCTATGTATGTTCTGGTTAATTGATTGGTTTTCTTATCCATTTGATCTACAAACCTATATGATAATAGCTCTTGAAGCCTTGTATTGCACGAATGTAGCTAGACTATCTTGAAGATACAATCCAATGATTTAAGATATTCATCTTGATCCAAACCCACACCCATTATTGAGAAAATAGTTACAAAAAGGTTAAGTTACCAGGCATCTCTGAGATACAGCCTAGGAGAGTTTCCTAGAGTGATAACACTTACTACAGGACTCCTGAGTTTCAATAAAAATAGACTTTATCATGGAACCATTCCCCTCACATTGACCTCCACTCATCTTAGTTAAATCCACTCCACAATTCTTCAATTCCCCATCAATAATAACATAGAACATGGAATTTAAAATTGTATGTGCGCAAATCAACTTACCATACACCATTTCACATTCCTCGGTCGAAGTTAAAAAGTTGGAGCTCCTATCCTCACTGGCCATATTCAGATCAACTGCATCCAAATCTACAAGTTCACCATTACCACCATGAAATGCTCTTTTTCCAACTCCATTACACTGAGACTTTAGGTGTCATGTTTCCTTGCATGCAAAACATATGAACAATACACCCAGTAAATCTAACCTTTGATGGATTACTATACCCCCCCCACTGATTTCAATCTCCATTAGCAGGCCTTCAAACAAATATATCCCCACTAAAAATTTACTCATCCTTCTATCAGATCCCTCCAATAGCTTAGGATCTACAAATAAAAATCTCCCTAACGCATTCCCTAAGTAAGTGGAAATCTAGGCATGAGCACCCACAAATGTCTAAACCTTATGACCTCTCTTTCCAGGTTAAAAGAATAGTGCCAACGAAAAAGCATTAGGATACCATTTTTTACCACCCATACTTGGTTCTGAATCTTTGTCACATCTTCTGACATGTTAAAAAGAAAACAAAACCATCCTCTGGTCAAGATGAAAACAATAGGTGAGTAACCCAGTCTAGGACTCCAGGTTTCCTCCACCCACCTATGAGCCTCCCTATCCCCCAATGCCTAATAACTAAACTTACCAGCAAGCCCCTGCTGCATGTACAAACCTACTTCATTCATCCCTACATCCTGCCTGAGCGTTATCTTAACGCTCACTTTTTTCACACACTAATAATTTAGACTCGAATGAGGAACCACCTCCTTCCTATCACAGGGACAAACTCTTTCCATCACATCCTCCTTCCTCATAGTCACAGCACCCCCCTGAGGTTTCTTACTAGACGTTACCTCTCATTTTTCCTCCACTTGTCTAGCAACCCCGAAGTCTCTGTCAAGACACCTACCAACCACACTAGAGAATGTGCTTATCGAGTCCCCCAGAAGCCTATCAACACCATAATCCTACTCTCACCAAGCTTTGTAACGGGAACGTCCCAGCTATCCTTCAAAGTTTGCGGCATGAAAAAAAATGAAGGGTTTGGTAATACGACACCCTGTGTAACCCCCTTTCTCGAATCTCAAGAAAAAAAATCATAAATGGGAGCTCCTTTACCAAAAACTGAAAGCCCACTTGGGAAGTCGTCAAATGCCACCTTCACCTTAGACCTGTCCTTGCTCATGTCAATCTATCCTTTCTCTTGTCTATTCCTCCTTAACTCAACCCAATAGTCATCATATGACTTAATTATTCCAGCTCGACTCCACTAAAGATCTTTTGCCAAACCATCAGCTAGGGCCGCCACTTCACTTTCCATCGCAACAACTACCTGCCAGATCAACCACTACAAAATTAAAATCCCTATACTAGATCCTAGTTGTACCATCTATGACCTCTCAAGCCCCGTACGATAAGACTGACAACTCCTAAACAATAACTCCCTTTTCTACCTCCAAGATCCAAAGTATAGGATCCATCTGTACTCTCTGATCCCCCAGGATCGAACCCTCATACCATCCTTTGTCGAAGAAGGTTACACCTTATCGTCAATGCTAATAACTAATTAGTAAAGGTTCATCATGAGAATAACTTTGCATAAGCCATATGGGGAATTATGATTCTCTATGAAATATTTCAAGGCACTAATGACATTAAATTTAAAAACTTTCCCTCACTTCTCATTTATTGTTTTGAATTCACAGGAGAATGACAAAGTTTGTAATAATGATTATTCATATCGTTAAAAAGATCCTCCTCACTTTTTGTTTATTGTTTTGACTTCATAGGATAATGAGAATGTTATGAAGTTAGTGAATTATCGATTGCTATAGTCCCTCTATGCCTTCGACAGGGACTAATAAATCCATGTGGTAGCATCGCATCTATACTTGTCAAAATAATTTAGAAATATCTTACAAGGTTAGGTGGTAAGAGATCCTTGCACTAACTAGCAATCTTCTGGAAGCATAAGTTATATGTATGCGAGGATTAGTAATGAAATATAAAAGCACAAATTATATCATGCAAAAAACACTGATGAAAATGTTTGAAAATAAGTTTAAACATGTTTGAATTAATTCATGAGAGATGTTTTAAGTATAAATGTTTGAAAATAAGTTTAAACATGTATGAATTAACTCATGAGAGATCTTTTGAGTATTATCTTAAATGATGATAAATGTTTTATAATATTATAAAATATAAATAACTATTTAAATTGTAAAAGAAAAAAAATATAGTAAAAGAAAAAATAAGAATCATAAAAGGAATAAATGATAACAATCGATTGGTGATGATATTAATATAAGAAGCTTTAATGCATTTTTTAAAATAATCCAATTTATAAGAGTTGTTTACACCATCTATAAAACTTCTATAAAAACCATTTACATATTAGTTTACATCATACGTTATATATTAAAGCATTCCATTTGAGCTCCGTTGTTGAAACAAGTTGCAACATTTCTTTGTTGAGCTTATTAGTCCCTGCCGAAGGCCTGGGACTATAAAAATCGATTTTTTGTTGACCGCTAATTAGTTTTTGAGTTGACAAAAAATCTATCGTTTTTTTTTATAGTTTAATTTTGTTGCAAGCGATTCTTTTTTTTTTGTGGCTTCCGATTGGTTGCTTAAAACAAAATCTTATTGTCAAGCGAGAGGACAATTTAATAAGCGATTTAATTGTGGAGATGTAACGCATGGTTGGGAGGGGTGCAAGTACTAGTGTCAAAGTTCTGAGAGGATATTGGTCCTCAAAGCTTGTCATGGTGTTAGCTGTTGAATGGAAAATATGAAAATGTATTTAGTATCATACAATGTATAGACAACTTTTAATAAATATAAATACATTTTTGTGTATTGTATGGGATGATTTTGTGAGGGGGATTTTATGGATTGCAACGAGTTTTAATTAATTTTTTTTTTCAAATTAGTTGTTGTTGAGTTTTTTGCGTGATATAATGTGCTACCAATTTTGTGTTGATCACTAATTAGTTTTTGCGTTGACCAAAAATCTATTTCTTTTTTCTATAGTTGAACTTTGTTGTAAGCGATTCAATTTTTTTGTTGGATTCTGGTTGGTTGTTTAAAAAAACATCTTATTGTCGGGCCTACAATGGAAATTTAATAAGAGATTTAATTGTGGAGCAGTAACACATGGTTGGGAGGGGGGAAAGTACTATTGTTATACAATGTATAGACATATTTTATTAAATATAAATAGATTTATGTGTATGGTATGAGATGATTCTGTGTGGGGGATTTTATGGATTGCAACGAATTTTAGTTAAGTTTTTTTGTTCATAATAATTGTTGTTGAGTTGTTTGTGTGTAACATGATATAGTGTGCTACAAGCAAGAAAGAGGATGTTCTTCAGAAGTGGGGTAAGAAATGTTGTGCATCTACTATCTTGCTTTAATCTAGTGTGGTTGGATACATACAATAATTGGTTTTGTTCATGGGTGGTGTAGTTCGTTTTGTTATGTTGTTGGTTGAAATGGTTGATTGTTGTTTTGTTTTCTTTGCAGAGGAAATTTAAGTGGGTCAGGGTTTCTTACATAAAAGTGTGAGTGTGGGAGACAAACAAGTATTTATAGGAAAGAAAGGCATCCATAAAGATGAAGGTGTTGACAATGTTCAAGTGATGTGTGTTGGGAGTTGCATGAGCTGTGGTGTTTGAATTCTGCAAATATGTGTCAGAGGGTAAGAAATCATGTACATTGGATGCTATATGGCAAGGAAGATTAGAAACTGGTTCTTATTTTGTGTTTGCAGATATGAATATTCAGTTATGTTTGTCATGAAGATGCAATTAGGTTGTGTGTTTGTTGTCTAATAGTATATGATTGATGCATAGTGAAACTGTTGTGCTTTGTTGGAGTTTGTTCTAGTGTTTTGTTGGATCTTGTTCCCGTGCCTATAGTAATTGTGTGGGAGGAAAATAGTGAAAGGTGTACAAGGAAATACCTTCATGCATAGTGCAATTATCTCTATTGTGTTGTTGGTCAAAATGGTTGGCTATTGTTTTTTTTTTTTTTTATTGGATGTGATTTAAGTGGGATAGCATTTGCTTTGACAATTTGATGACATCCAGAATGGTTGTATTTTATTTTGTTTGTACATGGTTTTTTCTTAGGACAATAAACATTGGTTATGTTTTCAATTCCTATGAGGATAATTTGAAGCGATTCTTATTTTTTTTTTCAAATAAATCACAAAGACTACTTTATATCATCATGCAAGCAATCCATTGTTCGAATGATTGTATGAATGTTTCATATTGCTTGTGTTTTCAAATTGTCTTGTAACTATTCTCTGTCTACATAGGGGTTGTCTATATTTAGGATTTTGTGTGGAGAATTGGCACAGTTATCCTCACACATTGTTGTTATTTCGTACTTCCGCATTTCAAATGGTTATGCATCTATGATTGTGATGAGCAAAGTAATTTGCAAGATAGATCACCAAGATATATTAAATTTATTTTTTATGATTTAGAAGGAAAGAGAAGGCATTATGTTAGTCTATTTTGAAGATTCACAAGGCTTAGAGATATACAATGCTAAGTAGACCAAGTATAGCTATCTGGACTGCATAGTTGTGGAGGACCAACATAGGGACCGATAATAGATCAAGAATTTGGTTAGACTATTTTGAATCCTTGTGAATCCTGCCCAATTATACTTAGTATAGTTAAGATGCTATGTTTTTTATCCTTCTATGAGAAATCAATGCAGGTCAGTGTGTTTCATGGTGACACTTTTGTAGCTATGATTTCGATTAATTTTGCATCTGTGAATGTGCACATCAAATAGTTATGTCTTTGGTTCTTTGTGCATTTTCCTTTTGATCCAGGTGGATATTGGTGGCCACCCACCTATTCCAACTGGTTCCGCTTAAGAGGTTTTAGTTCAACACGTTCTTCTATAATTATTTGTAATTGTGGGTTCTACACTTTTGGTGTTGTTTGAATCCCTACACAAATTCCAGGTAGGGATTGGTGGTCACCCACCTAATCCAACTTGTTATCACATGAAGTTGTTCAGGTTCGCAGGTGACAGCCATGAGCATAGACAACACACGAGTACAATTTTCAGCAATGAAGAGCCTCTGTTCATTTCGATTTAGTGTCATCTCTAAATGCAGTTGGAAGGATTCCATAGTTGGCAGGTGGATAAATATTTGGCAGGGATGCTAAAATAACAGGTGCACCCAGATTGCAAATCGCAACCAGATCAATGACCACAAGTCATTTCGATGTCACAAAGTGATCGGGCATTAAAATTTCTCGAGCGGGTCGAAATCCAAACCATGGTATCATGGGAGAGCTACGTGGCATAAGGTGGTGCATTCCGGTCCCAAAAGAAGTGTGGGTCCAAACTGCTTTCAATGGCCCCAAAATCATGTGCTTGTCTAGCGCTGATTCCAATAGCATCCCATGGCCACCCCCTAGTCATCAGGCCACACACCGATCTCGTGGAGCATTCAGTTAATGAACGAGGACTGGTAGTTGAAACCTAGTTTCACTCCATAAATAGAAAGCATGGAATATTTGGCCGAGGAGACAAAACTATCAACCTGAGGTACCACGATGGACGGTTTATTCTTGCAAGCCCATACTGATCTGATATTGCATCTGATAGGAGGAAACACACATAGTCTGACAAAAGGATGTGCAAAAAAAAATCCTTGGATGGGATGGTTAGATGACTCTCCTAGCGGTTGTCCACTGATCTGAGTATAAATAGATCAGTTCAAGATTTTGTTAAGGGTCTAATGGTTGATCAGAGCTCCCTATTTTGTAATATTTTGATACCAGAGATGTTCTTTGGTTATGTATGAGATTTGAGACTTTCTCATTAATAGAAGTAAATTTCTTTCATCATCTTGTTTACTTTTTTGCTGAAACACTCGTGCATGGGAGATCCAAATGAGGTGTTGTAGTTGTATTGTAATGTAGGTTTGATTATAATCTTTCTATGATTTGTTTTTGTATTTTATTTTGTTTTCTTATTCCTCTTATGTTGAAATTATCGTTCGTATATGATCCAAATGATTTGTTGTAGTTTCATTTTAATGGAGGTTTGATTATAATACTTCTGTGATATATTTCAGTAGCTTAAACTTGAGTTCAAGAGTGCTCTTGTGCTTGAGTTTTTTCTGCACCAAGTTGCTTGAAGGTCGGATGCTCATGGCAGACTTGTCCATTTCCCTCATTAAGTCTTCCTCCTTTTCACATTTAACCTTAAACCACTGACTGAAGTTAATGAAAACCTCATTTGCTTATGCATTGCTAGTCCATTTTTTTGTGTTAAAACATTCTCATACTGAGCTTTGTCCATTTGACTTGCGCTCATAAACCTACCTCCACAAAAATTTTGATGGGTTCTAGGCTTATCCTCCTGCAATATGAGGTTGATTCTCAGTGCAAACACAACTAGATTATTTTGGAAGTCTTCATGTCAGTACATATTTTTGTACTTGTAGGGCCCTTTTGGGGCCCTAAACAATGTTGTTTTGGCTTTCCACAGTCAAATTATAGACAGAGTCAAAGTTTGATGGTATAATGTGTAGTTCTTGAAAATACCTTTCCAACAGACGCAACTAAACTAGAGGTTGTATGAAAAAGTTATGACCCAGGGAAGTTGAGGTACCAACTTACCCATCGGGGCCCACATAAATTTTGGTGTTTCATCTCCTAGGGTTAGGTTTTTCGATGTCTAGGGTTTTGGCATTCATGAGTAATGTTAAAAAGGGATTTTGAACCTCATTATAATCATTCTTCTCAGAAGTATTCACATAGAAGCCACATCTCTTCTTAGAGATAGTTACCACCATTTGAGTAAGTTGTTTCCATTTCTGCAGTTTTACAGTTTCAACCTATTTTATTTATTCAATAGAAGTTATTGTTCACTAAATATCTATTGTTTTTCTCAGTATCTATGTGTTATTGTATTCAATATGTTATTCCTTTCGTTTCTCTCATAAATCTAGTTAGTGCTATCAGAGTGGTTTGCTCTTCCTTTATTTTGTCTTCGTGCATGTCCCCAAAAATATCTTAGTACAAGAATTTGGGACTCGAAACAGTCGATCCTTTGCAAAATAGACCATGCCAAACCCAAAAAAAACCCATGGGGGATGAGAAGAAATTTGATGGAGTAGGAGATCCTTTTAAAATGATGCTCAAGGAATCCCTTGCATGACAAAAGAACGAAATCATGGACAACTTTGAACAGATCCTTTGTCGGCTGCCCATAGGAGACACATATTCATCAAGCGGCCATGCAACCCCCTTCAAGGTACAAGTAAATTTTTATATTCCATTATTTGAAGGAATGATAGATGCAGATGTTGTAGATAAATGGTTGAATATGCTTGACGGGTATTTTTCGGTCGACAATTTTTCCAACAGGGAAAATATTACTTTTTCACTCCTCAAGGTCATTCCCCATGTTAAGGACTAGTGGGATACTTACTCTGAGCAAAGGGACTTAGATGAATCTGCAATATTTTTGGTTTCCCTCACATGGGATTCCTTCAGGGATGCCATTAAAGAACAATACAACCTTGTTGGAAGCTACAAGGACCAGTACATAAGATGGACCATGCTGCGTTAGGAAAGGGACTAGAAAGTACCATATTTCACCACAGGGTATCAAAGACTCTGAACGACATCTAGTGCTCAAATATTGTGGTTGTCTGCATAGATACATTCAAACATAAATGGATTTTCTCGACATCACATCATTAGGTGTGACTTATAGACATGTTGCCAAGATTGAACATAAATTTAAGTAGAAGAGGTGAGATTTTGGATCTGCAAACTCCTCACAGCTGAAGAAGGGAAAAGGCGGCCCCAAACCACAAAACAAGGGATAAAGAAAATATGGTCTCTCTCAATAAAACTAGTCCAAGCCGCAACCTAATAAGGGTAATGAGAAGTCAAAGAAGGACACGGGAAAATGGTGTGAATACCATAAAATCCCTTGGAACAACACCAAAGAATGTTTCTCCAAGAAGTCATTGGTGGCTGAGTTGAAAGCTTCCGAGTCAGAGGTAGATTTTGAATCCAAATAAAATCCAGAAAGTGTGAAGAGGATCATCGATGGCGAACCAAGTGCCACTATCGTTACCACCAAAGTCCAACCAAGTGAACCACAAGAACTAGAGGAAGGGGAACACCTCTTTCACTCACATATGTGGGTAAAGAGGACTCCGATGCATTTCATTGTCGATAGCAATATTCATAAGAACCTGATTTCAATAGAGGTCGTCAAGAAGCTAGAGATACTGATAAAACCACACCTGTAGACCTACACCATCAGGCGACTTCGCTAAGGACATGATATCCGCGTCATCCAACATTGTCGTTTTCCCTACAACATCAAGCCCTTCAAAGATGAGGTATTGGGTGATATTTATCCCCTTGAAGTTTGTGATGTTCTTTTTCTCCAGCCATATTTGTGGAAGCGACATGTCATGTATGAGTCTAGACCCCACAGTGTTATTATTACTTTGGGTAGACAAATGTACAAGATATCAGAGGTAGCGCCACCTACCACTATTTCTTTAATATCTGCTAAGAAATGAAATAAGGTTATTTCACAGATCAAGAAGTTCATATTCTTTGTGATCCATGCTAACAGTAAGAAAAAGGTCATCGCCACATATGTGACCTCTACACATAGCCTCTCTTTCTAGTAGAAGCAATTGGATGGGATTGTGGAAGAGTACAAAGACATATTCTCCTCACCCACCGGGGTACAGATGCACTACCAAGTCAAGCATCCAATTGATATAACCCTCGATGCACTGCTTCCTAATGGACTAGTATATCATCGCTCACTGATGGAAAATGACAAAATCAAGTGCTATATCTAGTAGCTTTTTCAAAATGGGAACATCCAACCCAACTCCTCCCCTTGCATAAGCCCAATTGTGCTGGTACAGAAGAAAGACAAGACTTGGCAGAAATTACCCAAATTGATGACCTTCTTGACCAACTCAAGGGGGAAATGTTATTCAACAATATTGACCTAAAGCCTAGCTACCACCAGGTTCCCATCGAACCAATTGATGTATGGAAGACAACTTTCAAATCTAAAGAAGGTCTCTTCGAATGGTTGGTCATGCCCTTTGGCTTAACAAATGCACCATCAACATTCATGATATTGATGGATGATGTATTCGGACCCTTAAACAACTCTTTTGTTGTGGTATATCTGTATTTCATACTCATCTTCAACAGAACTTGGGAGGAGAACATTCAACACATTCAACAAATTTTGGGCACCCCGCGGCAACACAGTCTATATACCAACTTGGAAAAATGCTCCTTTGGCATGAACAAAGTCCAATACTTGGGCTACATTTTTGATGAGCATGGGGTACATGTGGATCCAACTAATATCCAAGTCATTCATGACTGGTCGACCCCAACTAACCAAGATTCAGAGCTTCTTGGGACTTTCCAACTTCTACCGAAGGTTCATGTTGGGATTATCCCATATTGCATGGGCCTTAACCAAGAAACCAATGGTGGTGTAAATGAAACATTCTCATGGGGGAAGAAACAACAATAAGCATTTGATGATCTGACGCATTGATTTTTCTCATCTCCAATACTCTCCTTACTTGATCTACAAAAACCTTTCAAGATTGAGACTGGTGCCTTTGACTATGTTGTAGGTGCAATTCTCACTCAACATAGTCATCCAATAGGATACTATAGTGTGACACTCTCAGATACTATCTAGAAATAACCCACCTATGACAAATAAATGTATTCCATTGTGCAAGCTTGCCTAGGAAATGAGACAATCATCCACATTGATCAAAAGCCTTTGTAGTTCATATAGACACAGGGAAAGTTGTAGAACAACTGCCATCAAAAGTGGTCCACATACTTACAATAGTTTTATCTCAACATAAAGTATTAGATAAGGATCACATATCATGTCGTTGAATTCCTCAGTCTCCCTCCCATTGTTGCACTCGCCACAATGCTCCGTTCCTATGGGCATGAGGGATCTGAGTGGCCCCAACTTTATCAACGTGACCCTGACTTTGCCACCACCTATTAGCTCTTGGGTACATGAGTGAATGTCACTAATTTTCACATCCAGGATGGACTGTTATGATATATGGGACACCTCTGTGTTCTCACAAGCATGCATGAAAAGCTAATTTGGGAGGCTCACTACAATCGTATGGCAGGGCATTTTGGTGTGGAAAAAATTGTGGTCATTCTACAAAAAAAATTTTATTGGCTAAAACTTCGACAAGACATTAGCAAGTATATCTGATCTTGTACTTCTTGTGCCATTTCCAAGCCTACCATCAATAATCAAATCTTATACACCCCTCTTCCTACTCTCGAGATGCCTTGGGAATCCATCTCGATGGATTACATGTCTAGCCTTCCATCTACCAATAACGACAATGATTGTGTATTTGTGGTGGTTGATCTATTTTCAAATATGGCCATTATCACATCCTACAAGAAGAGAATCATAGCGACAAATATTGCCAAGCTCTTCTTCGAATGGGTGTGGGTCCATTTTGGGATACCACAAACCATCACCTCATATCGAGACATCAGGTTCCTCAACACATTTTAGTCAAGTCTCTGGTCACTGTTAGACACCAAGCTCACTAAATCTACTGCTTTCCACCCCCAAACCAATGTCCAGACAGAGCTCATAAATCATATGATTGTGCACATCCTGCACATGTACAACTCTAAGAATCCACGCACATGGGATGAGAGTCTTCTCTATGTTCAACATAGCTACAACAGGGCTCTCCATAGGTCCACCAGACATATCCCATTTCAAGTGGGTCTAGGATTCCAACCCTTGGGTCCCATTGATTTTATAGTACCTCTTGCAACTACACAGGTGAGAAATTCCCATGTTCAGTTTAAGGTCAACAAAGCCACCAAATTCATTGAGAGGATTCAGCACATACACCAAAAGGTCCATGAGATTTTCCAGAAAGTCAATGATGAGTACAAGCAACATCAGATATGACACCAGTTTCAGGTGGGAGAAAAGGTCTGGTTACATTTATAGAAATATCACCTTACAGGGCCCCATTGGAAGCTCTGCCCACTTATCTATGGTCCTTACACTATCACCAAGGTTGTGAGTAGAAATGATTTTGATCTCAACACTCCACCCTTCCTTGTCTTACACCCAGTGTTCAATGTGGACCTCCTTCAACCATATTTTCCACCATTATTGGACACCTCTGATATCGCATAACAATTGACACCAACCGAGCTCAACCTTGAATGCATGGAATATGCATCCATTGATCAAATAATGAACACACAGGTCAAGGGCACCCACCAGTAGAGGATCTATCTTTATCGGGTTGTCAAGGCAGGGAAACTCCTACATCAAGGAAAGTCACTCACTCAAGGTCAAATTCAACATAATTTTCCTCACCTGATGGGGGAACTCAATGAAATGGATATAATTGATTCCTAAGGGGGGAACAATGATCTAGGTGGATATTGTTGGCCACCCACCTATTCCAACCGACTCCTCTTGACAATTTTTAGTTCAACACGGTCTTCTGCAATTCTTTGTAATTGTGGGTTCTACATTTTTGGTGTTGTCTGAATCCCTACACACCTTCCAGGTGGAGATTGGTGGCCACCCACCTAATCCAACTTGCTTATTTTGGAATTTTTTATGTCAGTACACATTTATGTACTTCTAGGGCTATTTTAGAGACCTAAACAATTTTTTTTTGCTTGCCACAATCAAACTGTAGACAGAGTCAATTTTGATAGAATAATGTGTAGTTCTCGAAAATACCTTTCCAATGGGATATCACACACCTAAAACAAAGGTCATATGAAAATGTTACGACCCCAGGAAGTTGAGGTACCAACTTACCCATCGGGGCCCACATAAATTTTGGTGTTTCATCTCCTAGGGTTAGGTTTTTGGAATTCATGAGTAATTTAAAAAAATCCTCTAGAGCCTCATTGAAATCATTCTTCTCAAATATATGCGCATAAAAGCCACATCTCTTCTCAGATATAACTACCACCATTCGAGCAAGTTGTTTTTAGTTCTGCAGTTTTACAGTTCAGCCTATTTTATTTATTCAATAGAAGTTATTGTTCACTAGATATGTGTTGTTGTTATTTGTATCTCTATTTTATTATATTTGGTATGTTATTCCTTTCGTTTCGCTCATAAATCTGGATCATTTTTTGCATCGTGCAGTGGACATTTGGTCTGTTGACAATTCTTTGGAGTTCTTAAATTAACTATTTTTCCTTTAATATTAAGTAAAGTTTATCATAATTGAATATACATAGGAAAATACATTCATGCAACTCCACAATTCAAATAGTTATCAATGTTATCAATAATATAATATTGGTATGCATTGATAACATTAATAATTATTAGACTAAGTTTTGTTGTGTGAGGGATATACATGTACCAATTTGTTGTTGAGAGACTATA
This sequence comes from Picea glauca, assembly GCA_000966675.3. NCBI lineage: Eukaryota > Viridiplantae > Streptophyta > Pinopsida > Pinales > Pinaceae > Picea > Picea glauca. The sequence continues at coordinate 179,541 of JZKD02S1672772.1, forward strand.
GGCTGAATATAATTAAAGGTTGACATGAGAAAATGGCGTGTTGTGTGTTGTGAGTTGTAGGAATTGTGGTGTTGGACTTTTGTAAATCTATGTCATATGGTAAGAAATCTTGTGCACTGCATGCTATATATATATTTTTATACTAGGGGAATCGGTAACAACGACAGTATCGTACTCGCGTGACATGGGGTCGAATCCTGCCGGCTGCCTTATAAACCCTAGGGATAAACGCACAGCCCGCAAGCACGCCCTCCGAGTAAATCRGGGTGAGAATCGACCTTGAGACCTCATTTTACATAGTTCCTTCCATTTACACGGCACTTGCCAATCGGTCTACACCCCTGCGGGCGCACTGCATGCTATATTGCTAGGAAGATTAGAAACTAATTGTTATCTTGTGTGGTGCAATTAGTTATGCTCTATTACTGGTTGAAATGGATGATTGTTGTTTTTCTTTTTCTTTGTAGAGGCGATTTAAGTGGGCCATGGTTTCTTACATAAGAGTGTGAGTGCGGGAAACAATTAAATATTGAGAGGAAAAAAAGGAATTCTGAAGGACGAAGGTGTTGACATTGTTCAAGTGTTGTTTGTTGAGAATTGCATGAGTTGTGGTGTTGGGATTCTTCAAATATATGTTAGAGGGTAAGAAATATTGTGCATTATATGATATATGGAAAGGAATATTAAAAATTGGTTCTTATTTTTCATTTTTAGATATGAATATTCAGTTATGTTTGTTATGTAGGTGTAATTAGGTTGTGTTCTTGTTGTCTAATAGTATATGCTTCATGCATAGTGAAAGTGTTTTTTTTTTGTTGGAGTTTGTTCTAGTATTTTATTGGATCCTATTCCTATTCCTATAGGTGTAGGCAGAAAAAAGTGAAAGGTGTATAGGGAAAGACCTTCAGATGTAGTTCAATTAGCTCTGTTATAGTGCTAGTCAAAATGGCTAGCTATGTTTTTTGTCTTTTTTATCGGATGCAATTTAAGTGAGTTAGGATTTTCTTTGAAAATTTGTTGGCATCCAACTGTTAGCATCAGAAGTCACTCCTAGATTGCTTGTAGGAGAAGAGCCCGACGCCCATCAGTTTTTATGTCACGGTTTGTTTAATGGGGTGATCAGATGGGTAAAGACTCAAGAAAATATAGCTTTAACTCGGGAAAGTGGGCCTGGTATGTAGAAAGAAAGGGAGGTCTTGATCCAACTTCTGTCAGTAAATGATTAAAGGGTGGAAGAAGGAAGACTTGTGAGAAGAGCGAGCAAGACTGCCTCGGGCAACAGGCCTTTTGAATCTTGAGGATGAAAAACTCGGAAGCCAAGATCCTCTTGGTCCAGAGCTTCATGGAGCTGAGGGGTGACTAGATTGAATCCTTCAATTCCAAGTCGTTTCAGCATTGAGAACATCACAAGAACCAATTAGAGACAATGTGACTATTACAGTGATCTAACCTACATCATCCTATAACAACCATAACTTGACTAGATCCTCCAATTCTGAGTCGTTCTAACACAGTATACAAAGAGATGGAAAAGAAACTGACATCCATAAAGTAAGAAGTCTCAAATGCCTTATACATTAACCAAAGCGACCAATGCTTCATCAAAACCTTACAATCGGGAGCTTTGCTCAACCATCGATACTTACAAAAATACAAAGATTGAGTTTATATACTTAGGAAGATCCACCTCACAGAGGCGTGTCCAGTCTCCCAAAGCTTGGTGTCCCTTCAGTCAAACTCATGCTGATATCTTTCTTTAAGCGCCATCTAAACTATCCATGGCTCCTGCAAGGAGGGTAGCTGAGCCATTAAGTGTTGGGCTAGTGTGCGCAGACTTCTCTGTCGAGTCGAGGACTTTGGCATGGTTTCTTTGAAAAAATCGATATACAGGACTTCTTCCGGCAGACGGCTTGCCAGACCCTCCATTCCCTCACTTAATGAATGAAAGGAGGTTTCAACCACCCGCTCTTTCCATCATTTACTCCAGGCGATAAACAGTATGGAGGTCGGATTCGATGGCACCTGGAGATCACGATGATCCCTTCTGTAACTAAACTCGGCGCCTTCGGCCTTCTTTACGCAGCTCCTTTCTTCCTCCAAGTGACCACGGACTGTGACCTCGTGTCTATTCCCAAGGTGCTTTTGGCGTTCGCGACTATGAAGGGGCTGATCCTTGCTGATCGAAATCGTGATGAGCGATATGCCGAGACAACTTAATTTGGCACCAAGTGTCCCTCTAGATCTGATGGCTCTTAGCTCTCCTGATGATACTGTGGGCCCGGGTCCAGGACTCTCCTGGCACCTCGCGCATCGGAACATGACGGAGCTACTCTTTGCGTTTTGGAGTCACGAGGGGTGAAACGCCGAGATGGCTCAATTGACTGCCAGGTGTCCCCTTTAGATGGATGGCTGAAAAATGCTCGTGATGTCGCAGGCCCCAGTTTCGGTGCTTTCAGTGCTGTCGGGTTTCAGGGTTTCGTGATGTTGAACAACATGAAACTCTCACCCCACGAACTCCCGAATGCAGAAACGCCGATGCGGCCAGATCTTGCGCCACGCATCCTTAAGATGAATGGACGAGGGGGAATTCGATATTTAAAAGGGAGCCGCCCTTGTCTACAGGCTCTCTTGAAGTGACTTGGTGCTGGGACCGTGGGCTCGGCTCCAAAGGTGCTTTCGGCATTTTGTCGATCGACAATTTCAACTGCAACAAACGAGAGGCCCTCTATTTCCTGAAAATCTAATTCCCGATACACCGACTGGAAGCCACCTGTCTCAATTTGGATCGGACGACCCAGAATTGACTTGAATTATTGGAGCTGTCTCTTGCATTAACCCTGGGGCAACTCGGCAGTTCCAAAATCCCGACGACCATTGATCAGCTTTATAGGTGGATCTCGGCGGCCGTCAACAAAAATTCACCCACTCGCTCGAATTGTAACTGAAAAGGGGTTCCTCTGTGTTGCGCTTGGGTGCTTCCTAGGCAATCCTGTAGACCTGTGTACCTTCATGCCCTGATACCAAAAATGTTGCTAACATTAGGCTCCATGGGGGATAGTATCATCCCCGTGATGCTTTAAGGACTCATTTTGCAGTTCCAGTGCCTTGCTGTTGGGATATGGAGTCATTATTAGGCCAAAAAATAAAAAATGAAAATGAACAAAGAAATATAAAGGACAATATTTACAAGCAAAGGAGCCATCTTAGATTCAAACAAAACATATCTTCAGAAAATGCCCATTCACTGGGCTGCTGAAAAATTCTTCACCTTCCAAACCTTGCAATCTGTACATGTTATTTGAGAAAGTCTTAGAGATTTTGAAAGGCCCAATCCACAGGGCTTCAAATTTGTTATGTTTGCCCTTATCTTGCTTAGGAGCATCCCATTTCAGCACCAGGTCTCCTATCTGGAACCGCTCCTTCTTGGCCTTCTTATCGAAAACCTACTTGATCTTTTGCTGATGGTCCAGAATTTTGTCCATTGCCTACTCTCTGGCCTGCTGGACTTCTACCAGTTGATGAATCCTTCTGATCACGTCATTGGTCTCTTCTTGATAATCCTGGAAGAATTTCCCTACGGGAATGGCCAGCTGAGAAGGGAAAACCGCTTCTGCTCCGTAGACTAACTGGAAAGGGGAGAGGCCTATAGATCTCTTTGTAGTCACCCGATCAGCCCATAGAGCGAATTTCAGCTTTGAATTCCAAGCCTTTTTGTTGTCTTCCAACAACCTTTTGATGATCCTTATCAGGATTTTGTTGGAGGACTCCTGTTATCCACATTTTTGGTTATCGAGATGATGACATGATAATGACATGGTGATAGAAGATATAACTCTTCATTAAGATCATTTTCATGAAGAAAGTTACATTTATCAGCTTCTCAAAATCACACTTTTGAAGATAGTACGCAGGCTGCATATATATTGCCCTGCGGAAATACTTGATTTCCGTAGGCTGCATTCAGTCTGACTACGGACTTTCCGCACTGTGTTAATGGTCAGGGTGCGGAAATGTTTCTTAAGGGAGAAAATGAATAAGTTCTCGATCCTTCTAGAAGGAATCTTCTAGAAGGATGAGTTGGAGATCGAATGGTTGGCGAATTAATGAATCTCCAGATATCTTGGGATTACATTCTATCCAAGTAACTAAACAATCTTTTCCTATATATTGAAGAGATGATTCATGGAAAGGTTAGTAGC
>JZKD02S1672772.1:183749-218286 GCA_000966675.3 Picea glauca
AGGAGAGATTTCATAAAGTAAGTACATCATCCTTCTTCTCTTGTCCATTCAATACTTTAGAACTAGGGAAAGAGTAGTATTATGTCATAGTTTGTTCCAGATCCAGGTGGATCTGGGGAGATTGGTCTGTGTCCGCACTCACGAATTTATCCTTGAACAACTCCGCTAAACCGTTTCCCTGTGGATAGTATGAGGTGGAGTGAATCAGTTTGATCCCGAACTGTTCACAGAACTTGGCCAATGGCTCAGACCCGAAAGCGGCTGCATTATCAGTGACAATCTTATCTGGGCAGCCGAACCTTGTGATGAGGTCCTCCAAGAATCCAATGATTACCTTGTGAGATGCACTCTTGGTGGGGATAACTTCAATCCACTTGGTAAATAAATCTGTAGCAGTCAGGATCCACCTGTGCTGCCCATTGGAAGCAGGGTGAATTTTTCCAATGAAATCTAGGCCCCACTGCCGGAAAGGTCCTGAAACCACCATCGGATGTAACGACAGAGACTTGAGATGCTTCTTTCCTGCAATTTTTTTACATTTGATGCAGGCTCTGACCTTTTTGCAGACGCCAGTGAACAAAGTAGGCCAGTAGTATCCAGCCCTGAGGATTTTGTGGGCTGTGGCTTTCCATAAATGGTGCCCTCCACATAGGACACTGTGAAATTCAACCACAATCATCTCGGCCTCTTGTGGACTCATGCATTTTAGAAGCACCCCCAGGGGGTCTTTCCAATATAACACTTGATCGATCAGGTAGTATCTGACTGCTTTGAGCTTCAGAGCTCTTTCTTTGTTCCTTTGCAGGCCGTCTGGGGGCCGCAACTCTTGCAGAAAGTATATGACATCCTTATACCAAGGAAATCCAGCTAATGGGGGTTATTTTCGAGAGTCCATTTCAGACAACCGACTTTGTGGAATTCATGAGCATTCGTTTATGAAACTTATCCCCAGAGCTTGGCAGTTTTCTTCAGCCAACATCTTGGCTAAACCTTGACCTTTGATCAATTTGGTGGGCCTTATTTCCAGGTCGAATTCTAGAATTTTGGTTATCCATTTACTCCTCCTGTCTATGTCAGGCTGAATAAGAATGTCTTTAACAACAGCCGAGGGGACATAGGCGATGATTTTTTACTGCAAGACTTAGGTTCTAAAAGCTTTGAGAGATTTTACTAGAGCATAGGCTTGCTTCTCCATAGTGTCATACCTGACTTCAGCATCCCTCAATGCTCGACTGAAATAAGAAATAGGCTACTCTAGCCCAATGTCGTTTGTCTATAATAGAACAATAACCATTGTGTCAGGTGAGGCAAAGGAGAAAATAAGGAAATCCCTTGAGTAGTCGGGACTGATAATCATAGGAGTTTCAGTTAGGGCCTTCTTGATTTTCTCAAAGGAATGTCGCGATTGAGGGGTCCACCTTACTTCATTTCCTTTCTTCAGCATGACTTTTATAAGCTTTACCTCCTCAACAAATTTAGGCACAAACCTTCTCAGAAAATTAATCTTACCGAGGAAAGATTGGACCTCCTTCTTGGACCTCGGGATCGATAAGGCTTGTATCGCCTCAAATATGCTGGGGTCAATTCTAACTCCTTCCGATGATACTATGTGGCCTAGTAACTTTCCCTCCTGCATGGCAAACAGATATTTCTTGGGGTTTAATGAAATGCCAAAATTCCTGCATTTTAGGAAAAATTTTCTGAGATGATGACAATGTTCTTTATCAGACTTTGAAAACACTGTGATGTCATCCAGATAGATGACCACAATTTTTTCCTTTTCTCCGATGAAAGCTATGTCCATGGCATGCTGAAACATCGCCCCTGCATTCACTAATCCAAACAACATCTTGGCGTACATGAATGTCCCCCATGGAGTGGTGAATGTTGTCTTTTCCCTGGCCTCAGGCAGAACAGAGACTTGATTGTAGCTAGAGAAACCATCAATCATGGACATCCTGGAAGCTCCTGTTACCCTCTGCAGTATATGTTCCATCTTAGGCAAGGGGTAGTTATCATTTCATGAGCTCTTGTTCAGGTTCCCGAAGTCTACATAGAGTCAGATCTCTCCATTCTTTTTCCTTACTGGCACCAGGTTGGCCACCCACTCTGAGTATCTCAGTGGTACAATGATCTGAGCTTGAAGCAACTTCTTCACTTCCCTCTCCATGATAGGCAACAACATAGGATTGATCTGTCTCAGCTTCTACCTAAATGGTTTTGCCTCCTCTTTTAATGGGATTTTATGCTCGATGATAGAGGTGTCATAGGTTTTGAGGTCATCATAGGTCCAGGTGAAAACATTAGAAAATTCCCTTAAAAGTCCAATGTATTCGGACCTCTGCTCCTCTGTTAGACTTCTTGACAATTTGACAAACTTGGGCTCACTCTCATCCCAATGTTGCACTGAATAGTACTAGTGTCATCCTCTGAGGTCTCTCCCTTTAGTGACACATCATTTCTATCAAAAAGCCTTTCCAAAGGAACCAATCCCCTTGGAATATGATTGCTAGGCAGCTGCACAATGTTACGCTTTGTAATCTTATTCAGAAAATTACCCCCATCAAGCCTTTCTTTAGAGATAGAGTCTCGGTTGATATGCATCTCTGAAAATTCTTCGACAGTCTCCAAGAACTTCTTGATCTCGAGATCATCCTCGAATACCTTCCAATGTTTGACGTTGTCAGGTATGGAGGGCCTGTATTTCACTTCCACCTCATATCTGAATTTAGGCGGCAAGGGTACTCTAAAATTACTTGTTGATGTAGCCAATGAATCTGCCATTGTGTTCTCCTCTCTTGGGATGAAAGAAATGTTAAATGCTGAGAAGAAATTGTCAACTAGGTCCCACACCTCATTTTTGTAGCTTCTGAGTCGAGGATGCTTAGCCTGATAAGTGTTTCTGATCTGTTGGACCACCAACTCTGCATCACCGAACACTACTACCTCCTGAATTCCCATTTCCCTTGCGGCTCTTAACCCCAGGACAAGAGCTTCATACTCTGCCACATTATTGGTATCTTCAAATTCTAATTTGTATGAAATAGATATGGTTTCCTAAGCAGGTGACACAAAAACCACCCCAGCTCCAACACCTTCCCTGGAAGAGGCTCTATCAAAGAACATTTTCCAGACGGGGGTGATGGAGGGAGGAAATTTAGGGGAAATGGTGGGCTGCTTTCTAAGTTTAAGAGGAGGTTCAGGAGCATGGGTGAGTTGAAGCACACTGAAACCTAAATCGGTATCTAAGGTGAAAATGGGATGATTGGTAGGGTTGGCCTCATCGCTGATTATATAGGCCAGTTGGGCTTCTCTGTATAGTCTTCTATGCTCTCCTCCGAACACTGGGATAGTAGCATATGTAAGGTCCATCTACAAGGTTCCCCCCAGTCTTTTAATCCAATATCTTGATAACAACATACCAAACTTGGGGGGGACATCGGTCACTACAATATCCATGACCACACTTTTCATGGGCAGTTGAAACAAGGTCACGACCAGGTCTTTGATAACCCCAAGAGATTGAAATTTCCTGGAGTCAAAGGAATAGAGGTCATGATAGGCTCGGGTGACTTCTAGTCCTAGTTATTCCATGACATTTTTGGGCATGAGGTTGTGAGAATCCCCTGAATCCATCAAACAATTGTGCAGTACCTTGTCGTGTATGTTCAAGGAAGTGTAGAAGGGAGGGGATTAGTCATTCCTGTCTTCTATCATGGGACCTAGAATGACTGCAAGCTTTTCATCTTGCAAGTTGATGGAGTCTGTGGGAAGGCATGAGACCTCATATTGTAAAAACTCAGAGAAGCACTTCTTGAACCCTTCATGTTTAATCAATTCGGTTAGGGGCACAGGGATTCTAATTTTTTGAATTTCATGCTCAAAATTAAAAGAAGATGTAAGCTTGGGAATTTCTCTTATTTCAGGAACGTGACTCTGGAAAATAGGAGAGAGGGGTTGAGCCTTCTTACCTCTGTTGCTGTCCGCTACCTCATTAGTAGGCTTCTTGTTCTAGTGGACCGCTCAAGAACATCAAGTGCTGCTGTCCTTTTTTTAGACCTCAGATCATATCTGCCTTGGCTGCCACTAGGCTTGTCTCACTTGCTCAATTCATTTAGCTAACTATCCATGAGAGACTCCTCATATGTTGATTGAGTGAGATGAGGAAAAGGAGGTGTATCTCCGAAGCAATGGATTTCAAGATCAAGTTCCTCTGCTCCTTCTTGTTCTTCCTCGGTAATGAAATTGTTTTGAAAAGGGGCCTGAATTTTCTGGTCGTCTCTGTCTCTTCCACTTTCTCTTTGCATAGTTGGGGGATTAAAATTGTTTGGCTTCCTGAAACCTTCTTTGTTTTTGGTGTTCTGAGGGCCCTTGTATGCTTGCCTCCCTTCCACTTTCATTCTCTCCATCTCTGTGGATAGAGACTTCACCATCCTGGTCAGTTCGTCCACTTGCAGGTGAGGCACCGATAGGCCAGAAGTTGAGGCTTTAGATCTTCCCTTTATTCTATTTGCGTTGGCCTTGTTCCTCAGTCTATCAGTTGCTAATACATTGGATTCCACTTCTATGGCCACATCTTGCATTTGAGCTAAGGAGGTGGCTCTTCTTTCTCTCAGTAACAGACAAAAATTGGGGTCAAACGCACTGGCATAAGAAATCTTGGCCGAGGCTTCTGAAGGATTTATTTCGGCAGGGATCTTGTTATACATCTTATTGAATCTTATGGAGAAGTCGAAGATGGAATCTCCTTCCATTTTCTTTAGAGACTCGAACTCTATCATGTAATACATGAAATCTTTCCTATCGTCCCATTGCCTCAGGAAAGCATTATCCAGGGCTTCAATCCCAGCAATAGATCCTGGATCCAATCCTCTAAACCATTTCCTCACCTTGCCATCCAGGCTCTGGATGAAGACTCTCATCCAGACATATTCACTCTCAAGGTTGAGGTTATCTTCATAATTGTAGAAAGTAGCCAGGTGATCTTCGACAATTATGTCTCCTTCCCTAGTGAACTTGGGCATATACTTCAAGTAGTCTCCAACAGGGAGAGGATTCATAGGATGGGGTAGGATTAAGGGAGCATATCTGGAAGCAACTATGGAATCCATTCTATTCAGAGGGGGATTAGTAACATCCATAGGAATATAAGGTGGAGGAGAGCTTGGAGGGGAATGATTTCGCGAAGGGGCTACTGGGAATGAGTCTCGAAGTGGAGTGGGAAACAAGAGAGGATTTAAGGAGAGAGCTAACGAGCTCAAGTCAGCAGGTGTTTTTCTTTGTGTAGGAGTGGGGAAATATTCTGTAGTCCTAGGTCTATGCCAAGGTCTAGATTCAGAGGAGAGGGGAGTGACAAGGATTTCTCCCTCCAATCCTAGACCAGGAGGGGAAAGCTTAGCAGGAACACTCCCAAAATTCAAGAAACGGGAAACCTCTGAAAGAGGTCTATTAAGAAACTGAGGAGGAGAAAAAGGAGTTCTTACAGAAGGAGATGGTGGATTACCTGGTTCGACAGTGGAATCTTCTTCTTCAGAGGCCTTTCCTTTCTTGAGAACCACTTCCGGATCAGTTTCAGGTGTAGCTAGAGGTATATGTGGATGAGACTGCGTGTGTCTTCCTCTGAAAGCCACAATTAATAGAGCAGGTTCTCCCCAGTGGAGTCGTCACGGTGGAGTCGCCAGGTGCACAGTAGCAATATTGATAATCCCGATCTCTGATGCACCTTCAGAATCAGTTGATCATTGTCTTTCAAAACCGGGGAAAATTTTCAACTTCGTCCCCGGCAACGACGCCAGAAATGTTAGCGTCAGAAGTCACTCTTGGATTGCTTGTAGGAGCAGAGCCCAACGCCTATCCATTTTTATGTCACGGTTTGTTCAATGGGATGATCAGATGGGTAAAGACTCAAGAAAATATAGCTTTAACTCGGGAAAGTGGGCTTGTTATGTAGAAAGCAAGGGAGGTCTTGATCCAACTTTTGTCAGTAAATGATTAAAGGGTGGAAGAAGGAAGAATTGTGAGAAGAGCGAGAAAGACTGCCTCGGGCAACATGCCTTCGGAAGCTTGAGGATGAAAAACTCGGAATCCAAGATCCTCTTGGTCCAGAGCTTCAAGGAGATGAGGGGTGACTAGACTTAATCCTTCAATTCCAAGTCGTTTCAGCATTGAGAACATCACAAGAACCAATTAGAGACAATGTGACTATTACAGTGATCCAACCTACATCATCCTATAAAATCCATAACTCGATTGGATCCTCCAATTCCGAGTCATTCTAACACAGTATACAAAGAGATGGAAAAGAAACTGACATCCATAAAGTAAGAAGTCTCAAATTCCTTATACACTAACTAGAGCGACCAGTGCTTCATCAAAACCTTACAATCGAGAGCTTTTCTCAACCATCGATACTTACAAAAATACAAAGACTGAGTTTATATACTCAGGAAGATCCACCTCATAGAGACGCTTCCAGTCTCCTAAATCTTGGTGTCCCTTCAGTCAAACTCGTACTGATATCTTTCTTTAAGCACCATCTTAACTACTTATGGCTCCTGCAAGGAGGGTAGCTGAGCCATTAAGTGTTGGGCTAGCGTGTGCAGACTTCTCTGTCGAGTCGAGGACTTCGACATGGTTTCTTTGAAAAAATTGATATACATGACTTCTTCAGGTAGATGGCTTGCCAGACCCTCGATTCCCTCACTTAATGAATGAAAGGAGGTTTCAACCACCCGCTCTTGCCATCATTTACTCCAGGTGAGAAATAGTATGGAGGTCGGATCCGATGGCGCCTGGAGATCGCGACGATCCCTTCTGTAACTAAAATCGGTGCCTTTGGCCTTCTTTACACAACTCCTTTCTTCCTCCAAGTGACCACGGACTGTGACCTCGTGTCTATTGCCAAGGTCCTTTCGGTTTTCGTGACTATGAAGGGGCTAATCCTTGCTGATCGAAATCGCGATGAGCGATATTCTGAGACGGCTTAATCTGGCACCACGTGTCCCTCTAGATCTAATGGCTTTTAGCTCTCCTAACGATACTGTGGGCCTGTGTCCAGGACTCTCCCGACATCTCGTGCATTGAAACATGACAGAGATACTCTTTGTGTTTTGGAGTCGTGAGGGGAGAAACGCCGACATGGCTCAATTTAATGCCAGGTGTCCCCTTTAGATGGACGGCTGAAAAATGCTCATGATGTTGCGGGCCCCAGTTTCGGTGCTTTCGACACTATCGGGGTTCGAGGTTTCGCGATGTTGAACAACATGAAACTCTCACCTCACGAACTCCCGAATGCCGAAATGACGACGCAGCGAGATCTTGCGCCACGCGTCCTTAGGATGAATGGATGAGGGGGAATTCGATATTTAAAAGGGAGTCGCCCTCGTCTATAGGCTCGCTTGAAGTGACTTGGTGCTAGGACCATGGGCTCAGCTCCAAAGGTGCTTTCGGCATTTCACCAATCGACAATTTCAACTACAACGAACGGGAGGCTCTCTATTTCCTGAAACTCTGATTCCCGATACACCGACTGGAATCCACTTGTATCAATTTGGATCAGACAACCCAGAATTGACTTGAATTATTGGAGTGGTCTCTTGCATTAACCCTGGGGAAACTCGGTAGTTCCAAAATCCCGATGACCATTGATCAACTTTATAGGTGGATCTCGGCGGCCGTCAACAAAACTTTGCCCACTCGCTCGAATTGTAACTGAAAAGGGGTTCCTCTGTGTTGCGCTTGGGCGCTTCCCGGGAAATCTCGCAGACATGTGTACCTTCGTGCCCCGATACCAAAAATGTTTCTAACACCAACATGGTTGTATTTTATTTTGTTTGTACAACGTTTTTCCATGGGATAATGAACATTGGGTAAGTTTTCAATTCTTGTGAGGATAATTTGAAGCAATTTTTTTATTTTTTTTTCCAAAGCAATCAAAAAAACTATTTTATATCCTAGTGCAAGGAATGCATTGTTCAAATGCTTCTATGGATGTTTCATATTTCTTTTGTTTTATCATTTTCATGTATCTATTCTCATTCTTCATGGGTTTGTCTATATTTAGGCTTTGTGTGGAGAAATGGAACACATTTTCTGCACGCATTGATATACCTTCACATTTCCACATTTAACATGGTTCTGCATGGTTGATTGTGATGAGAAAAGTAATTTGCAAAATATATCATTGATTTATAGTAAATTCATTTGTTATGTTTTAGAAGGAAATATAAGGATTTATTTCAGTCTATTTTGAATATTCACATGGATTAGAGATACACAGTGCTAAGTAGACCAAGTGTAGCTATCTGGACTTCATAGCTAGGAAGGACCAGCACAGGGACTGATAATAGAGCAATAATTTGGTTATTCTATTTTGAATCCTTGTGCAACCTACACACTTATACTTACTGTAGTTAAGATGTTGTGTTTTCTATCCTTCTGTGAGGAACTGATACAGGTCAGCATCCTGCATGGAGACACTTTTGCAGATGGGATTTCGAATTGTTCTGCATCCTTGATTGTGCACATTGCATAGCTTTGTCTTTTGTTCTTTGTACAGTTTATTTTTGTGTCACAAAGTGGAAATTTGGTCTGCATTGATAACATTGATAACTATTATACTAAGTATTTTTGTGCAGGGGATATACATGTGTGGAGGCATGGAAGCTATGCACATTGTTTTCATAGTTTATTAGTCCTTTTTTCATCCTATACATGTGTGGAGGTGCCGAGTGTTGACCAAGTAATTTGCAACATATATCACCGATTTATACTAAATTCAATTGCTATGACTTTGAAGGAAAGAGAAGGCATTTTTTTAGTCTATTTTGAATATACATAGGGCTTAGACATAGATAGTGCTAAGTAGACCAAATATAGCCATAGTTGTGGAGGACCAAAAACAAGGACTGATAGTAGAGAAATCATTCGGTCATACTATTTTGATCCTTGTGCAACCTGCACACTTATACTTAGTGTAGTTAAGTTGTGTTTTTTATCCTTCTACAAGGAACTAGTACAAGTCAACATCCCGCATGGTGACACTTTTGCAACTGCGATTTCAAATAGTTCTGCATCCATGATTGTGCACATCACATAGCTATGTCTTTGGTGCTTTGTGCAGTTTTTTTTTCCATCGCACAGTGGATATTTTGTCTGTTGGAAATTATTTGGCATTCTTAAATTAATCAAATTTTCTTTAATATTAAGTTAAATTTATTAAAATTGAATATAAATAGGAAAATACATTCCTGCAACTCAACAATTCAAATTGTTTTCAATGTCATCAATAATAGAATATTGCTATGCATTGATAATATTGATAACTATTAGACTGAGTGTTGTTGTGCAAGATATATACCTACGCGAAGGTGTGGAAGCTATGCACATTGTCTTCAGAGTTTATTAGTTCTTTCATAGGCCTATATGTGTGCGGAGTTATGGAGGTGCAGAGTGTGGACTATATGTTCTTAAATTTCAAAACCTAAAATCTAATAAATGAAAATAAAGTTACATATCAAATTATGAAGCAAGAATCATTAGGAAGATACAAATAATTATTATTATGATGTATTGGTTATTGTTTCGGTTGTCATAAGTTTCTTACTATCTTACTCCAACATCTTCAAAGACATATTATCCCGGACTAGTTTTTCTTTGATTTGATTAAGTAAATTCCTTCTTGGGTATGCATTGATAACCTTGATAAATATTAGACTAAGTGTTGTTTTGTGGGGGATATACCTATGAAGGGGTGCGAAATATATCCACATTTTCTTCATATTTTATTAGTTCTTTTGCATGCCTATAGCTGTGCATAGTTGCGCAATGTGGACTACATGTTCTGAAATTTCATAACCTAAAATATAATAAATGAAAATAAAGTTACATATCAAATTATGAAGCAAGCATCCTTAGCTTAGCTACTAAGTGTTTATATTTGTACATTAGTGTAAGCGGATATAAAGAATTATTATTTTGATGTATTGGTTATTGTTCTGGTTGTCATAATATTTTTACTATCTTACTCCAACATCTTCAAAGACATATTATCCTGGACTATTTTTTCTTCGATTTGATTAAGTAAATTCCTGGATGGGCATGGAGGTGGAATTGCAAGAACAATGCTATCACTTATTTCTCTTTAATCTATGCACATCTGTCAAACAATTTTTCAAATATCCCTCGAAATGTCCCTAATTTTAAACTAAGTTTCAAACAAACTATCGAATATCCCTCGAGACATCCATAATTTTAAACTAAGTGTCAAACCAAATAAAAATTCAACAAGGGGATTTACAGAATAATTACATGGCTTGTTCACATTGAGTCATTTTAAATTATTATTAAGGTTATGTAGTTTTTGGTATAAAATGAAAGACCATTACAAAATAATACACATATAGATTATCCATTCAAAGTAAAGGAGCATGCCTAGAGTTTCCATAACATATAATTCATTCAAGGATTATGTTTGATATGCCTACAAGGATTTCCTCATAAGCAACTGAAACTGTACACTTTCCAATGAAAATCCTAAGGAGCCATGGTACATATTTATAGGGATTGTATTCTTGCATATTTTCTCATCCTAATTGACATACATGTCTGGAGGATATACCTATGTGGAGGTGTAGAAGCTATCTCTATGCCGACTATATGTTTTCATTTTTATTGCTAATTTTTATAGAATTGATAACAATGATATTATTAAGTAACATTTGATAAAATTGATAGCATCAATAAAATTGCATATTATTAAGTTATATATTTAATATATATGTTTTTTTTTTAATTTGTTTTTTAATTAAATTATTTTTTCATACAAATTATTATATTATTTCATAAATACATCTAACTATTCTAAATATAAATGAAAAATAACCAATTTTAAACCTTTTATTTTACATATACTAGAATATATTTATTGTAATCTTAAAATGAATATTAAAATAAATTTATTATACCTGGGAGTATACATGTGTGGGGATATGCCTATGCAAAGGTGCAGAGTGAAAACTACATGTTCTTAAATTTCATAACATAAAATATAAAAAATGAAAATAAAGTTACATATCAAATTATGAAGCGAGAATCATTAGCTTAGCTGCGAAGTTTTTAGATTTGTACAGTAGTGTAAACATATACAAAGAATTACCATTCTCATGTATTGGTCATCATTCTGGTTGTCATAATGTTTTGAGTATTTTACTCCAATATCTTCAAAGAGATATTATCCTGGACTATTTTTCCTCGATTTTTTTAAGTAAATTATTTGTTGGGCATCGAGGAGGCATTGCAGGAGCAAACATATTACTTATTTAGTTTTAATGTATGCATGTCTATTGAATAAACTATCAAATATCCTTTAGGAGGTGTCTAATTTTAAACTATTTTTCAAACCAAATAAAAAATCGACCACCCCTCGAGACGTGCCTAATTCTAGAATAACTGTCAAACCAAATAAAAAATCAACCAAGGGCTATACATAATAGTTGTGTTATTCCTCAAGATGTTCCAGGTTGTCAATGTGATGCATGAGCATCACCTTCAAAGTCAAAGACGTAAGTGTGGAGGAAAATATATGACATCTCGGCATGACAAAATTTCAAATCAACATTTAACTCAAAAACATAATGAGTTGTTGAGATATTTTGGAAACAACGTTTTTAAATATATCTTGTTTGTAAAAGTCTTATACACCTGTAAGGAGTTGCATATAGGGAGTGGGAACCCTTATCGAGTAATAAATGATAGTTATTGTAATAGGACAAAGTAGGTAGCCGCTAGAACCTAATGGGATAGGTTACAGACATGACAGAGAAGAGCTCGAGGAGCCACTCCTTACATAGTTTTTGTTTTGTTGTTGATTGAAGGGGAGATCAATAGAGTAGAGTAGAAGACAGTAGCAGAGAGTAGAATAAATATGTAGTGAAGAACTGTAACACTATGTAATTTTATTTCATGAATGAATAGATTAGACATAATTGTTCCAAATTCCTTGGATAGTGTTCATTTTGATGAGTGATTGAATGAATGATTCATTTTGTATGTGTTTTAGTTCATTTTCATTTATATATGTTTTTTAGAATTGATCATATTAATTTGTGATGAAATTGGATAAGTTTCAATTGTTTCTCTTCTGAAACTCATATGCAAGGTGTGCATATCATACGCAAGGAGTCTGTCAACAGATTCTTAGATTGACTCAGAAGAGTTCAGAAGGAAAAAACAAGAAATTAGACCAAGTGCAAGGAGTGCACAACATCAATGAGTGACTAAGTGTCTAAGAACCAGAATAGAGGAGCGAAAGGAGTGAGGGAAGAATTTCTTTCAAATAAATCATTCGATTTGAGTTTATCGAGATCCTAGGAACACAAGGAGTGCATGGGAGATCAAAATCCTCAAGGGGATCAAGCTCAAAAGAGATAGAGAGGATAAATCTTCGGAGGAGTAAAGATCTGAAGGGTTCGGGAATCATCGGTTAAGATATGTCTATGAGGGAGCAGGATCATTCCATATCATTGGATCTGGGTAAGGTGCATGAGCTTTAAGTCTTTTGCAGTGCAGAGGAGAATGGACTATTGAAGTCCCAAAGTGATTTGGGATCGTCCATCATCAAGAGGGATAGGTGGTGTAATATCCATGACTCTAGATGTTTATAGACGAGGAGAAGGTGAAATAGCTAAAGTAGATCTTGACCATTGATCACCAGGAGATACGTGTTAGTAGATCAAAGGCTCCGAGAAAATCACTTTGAGAGTTTCAGTTGGGAGTTGAAACTCTTGAAACCCAAAGTTCGAAGTGAATATGGACCATCAAATCTAGAGGGACATGTGATGATGGATCGCGAGCTTCAGATAAATGAATTTGGGTTTCAATTGAGAATTGAAACTTCTGAAACCCAAAGTCCGAAGTGAATCTGGACTGTCAGATCCAGAGGACACACGGCATAGATATGTGGAATATGGGTAAAGAACCGAAGTAAAAAATAGCTGTCATATTAAGGGGGACATGCGGTGCAAATCCATGGACTCTGGGTAAAGACTGGAAGTAAATCTCAGTCGTCCAATCAAAGAGGACACATGATCAAAATCCGCACACTTCAGGGGGAATTGGAAGTTGAAATTTGATTTTTCCGAAGTCTGAAATATTGAAATGGTTAGAAACGTTGATTGAGGAGGACATGTGGCATGAGATCTTTCATTGCAGAGAAAGTAAGGTTTGAGAGTTGAGAACTCCAAAACCTGAATCACGAAGAAAATCACGACCGTTTATTTGAAAGGGGTAGATATGATCCATTGATTTGAAAGGGGAAGATCTGAGTCATTCATCAAGAGGCCTCACCTGAGATTGCAAGATCAGCGGTCACACTAAATTTTGGGAACAAAAAGTGCTCGAGGTTTAAAAATTTGAGAGTGGTCCATAATTAAAACCATGGTATCGCCAAAGGGATGTGTGGCAACTAGTGGTGAATTGTGGGGACAAAAGCAAATTGATCCCAAACCACTTTTGGTCATCCCACAATAACATGTTTACGTGAGGTCATAGCCCAAGGTCACATCCAGGAAGGGGCTAGTGGAAAAGGGACTAGTGCCTGAAACACGATAGTTCAGTAGCATGGAGGGAGAGGTTGTGAGTGCCATAGAACCTACACCAAAAGGCCGAAAGAGCCTATGTTAAATTACAAAGTGAGACCATCAAGGTTTCAGCGAGCCGATTTGGCTCGGAAAATCGAAGATCCTTAACTAGGATGTCATGTATCCCAAAGGAGAGTAGGGGGGCTGCATCACAATGGAATGATGTAGAGACACCCTGAGAGATAAGACTCATAGTGAATCTTAACGTTATTCTTGTAGTAGGTTATCATATGAAAAAATTTGGGCAAGTTTTTCTCTCTCTCTCTCTCTCTCTCTCTCTCTTAAGTCATTTTTCTTTGTCTCTTAAATAACTCTCAGTCTTCAAACAGTCTAAGTCTAGACATCAAAACTTTCAACCTCAAGAGGCATTTTTCCATGAGTGTTTCAGACAATTTGATTTAAAGAGTGAAGGAAATGGAGAATTAAAAGAAATACACGATAAACATGTGAGGGATTGTTAAGATGGGTCTCACAATATATGAAAAGAATAACGTGTTGAGAAATTAAGAATTCAACAGTTCCAACATATGTAGAAAATCATTAAATCATGTATCAAATAGTAAACATATTCATACATTTAAATTCATGGAGGTGCCCTCTATACATCATTAAACATATGAATAAGTGACAAGAAGTGGTCATACATTCTTAGGAAATCACTTTAGTATCATAAGTATTATAACTTAAAAAATCGGGGCAGTCAGAGGTGTTAGCGGATGTTTACAAATCGATGCATTTGTATAAGGTGCAAGCATCGATGTGTACATACACCTACAACACCGGTGTTGTACACTTAACGTCAAGCACCGGGGTAGTAAAATATGAAATCACTAGGGAAATAAAATATTTAAGCACCGAGGCGTTTGTCTTATAAGCACTAGGGATTTAACATTAAAACACACCGAGGGAGTTAAAAATAATTAAACACCAGGGCTTTCTGCATGGAATGCACTGGTGTGTTATTAATAATAAGGAACCAATGTTGTATAAAATAATATGCACCGATGCATTACGGGGAAAAATTCCCCAGTGCATTAAAAATCGAAAGCACCGTAGTAACAAACGAGCCCTGATGCTTATCAATAAAGAAATATCTTCGATCCATATCAATAACACATACACACCGGTGCTTCATATAAGATTAATGCACCGATGGTAATATAACTTTGTGGTATTAAATTAATATTGAAACTAGTGCTAGTTGATTACATAAAAGCATCAGTGCAAATTTCATATGAAATGCACTGGTGAGTTTTAATATTAAACACACCGATGAGATTAATAATTAAAATACACCGAGAAACATCGAACTATGATAATGCAATTATTGTTGTTTTTTTATTCCATTATTTATCAAAAAATTTACATATATATTATATTTTGATTAGTGAATTTGGATATGATGTTTGGATTAATTTGTTATATCATCAGATGTTTCCTCTCTTCATTATAACATTTAGTCATTCATATATGTAATCAACGATGTAACATTTTACAGTGACATTGGAAAACACAATAGAAAAAATTAAAACATATTATATTATATTAATAAGAGGGTTTTTGTCATACAAAATTGGACAATTATTGATAATCCCTTGTCTTTCAATTGGGACACTATGTCCAGTACATTAAACAAAAATGTCTGATTTTCACAGAAAATTATTTCAAAAAAATACAATTGCATCTTGCATTGATATCCAAATATATTGGTCATCATTCTTCACTGAAACTGTTGTTAGTGCTCGAGCTACTTCCATTCCTTGGGTTATTTTGCTGAATGTTTGGTTGATTGTCTCGATTTCTTTTTTCTTCTTCAGGTTCCATCTACAAACATACAAATAAATTGTAATGATTCTATCTACATTTGTGAGAATAATGAAAATTGAAATAAATAATATGCATGAATGTAAATTGAAAATTGACGTACCTCCAAAGCAAGAATTGACTTACAAATCATACACATATGCTCAAACTCAAATATCATGCCTTGTTTCAACAATTCTTCTGTTGGATCAGTTCCATACTTTGTTTCCTGCAAGTTTTATACCCCATAGTAAATCATAGATTTAATATAAAGTATTATTCTTGTTTCATTAATTATAAAATAATCGAAGTAAAACAACATATATTATACTTACAAATTCCACAATTAATTTTTGATATGACAACATATACTCACAACCCTTAATTACCCCAATGTCATTCATTTTTTATGATGGATCTTATTTGTATGTTAGCACCTTTTTGAAGACATTCAAGGATGGTTGTTGTAAAACAACTTAAAATATACAAAAAAAACATTAAGTTGTTATAAGGAAATAAAAATTACTCACACACTTTGCTATCAATGCTTTTCTTCCTTTTCATCCAGTTTTATGTGAAGAATGAGTTTCATTTTCTTTTCTTTTCTATAAGAGAATATTTGAAAATTAATATTTAATGTTTAATTAATTATTTGTACCTAATAGAAAAATTCAATGATTACATAGATTTGAAGCGCGTTGTTGTTGATATAGCTCCTCCTATTATACAATTATGTCCAATTCTTTGACCATCTCCTTGTACACTTTTTTGGACATTCCTACTGGCATATTTCAGATATCAGCTCATTGGTCCTCTAGGATTTTCATAATTTTCTTGAAAAAATAACATGACAATAAAGAATTTTTATATTGATATATGAAAAATAAATATCACAAAATTGATATATTAATAAATGAATACTTTGTAATATATATATATATATATATATATATATATAATTTTAGGAATATTACTTTTTGAATGATTCTTTTTTGTTGTTGTATGTTTTTTCTATTGCAAGTCTGATAGGTCCCATTGACCATTGCTCTGGAAATGCTTCYTGTAGTTTAAATATAACCTGGTTCTTGGAATAATTGAATTGATTTCTATATTGTAAGTGGAAAGTACATMTATACATTCATTCCACTATATCCCTCATAGTTCTGTGGATTTTTTTCCCCCTTTGATTAATCTCCAACACCAAATCAAATGAGCTAAGGACCAATTCATCATCATTTACATCTTCTATATTAATTAATTTTGTTTTGTTATGTTGACATTGTGTTCCCTCGTTGTTTATGCCTATAGAAAATTAATAGATTGTTTGAAACATGTCATCTAATATTCCTAAGTATATTATTAATGAAAAAAATAAAAAAAATCATATTGAATAGTATTTTTTCGTTCACCTGATTTTACGCTCTTCAACACTTAGATTAGAAATAATCTTATCGGGATTCCTCATTTTGTGGCCCTGCATGACACACACTAAGCAATACATATTAGTTAAGCTTACATATAGTTCAACCATATTAATTTTGTATAGAATTTACAGAGAACCTGAATTTCTTGTTTTTCCGGATGTGTCATCATTGTGTCGACCAAAACTTTTCTTATTTGAACTCTTCTCACTCATATTTTTATCAATATAAATTGTGTACCATTCAATAAAAAAATTATTAAATATATTTTATAAATAAATCACATAATTTTAGCGGAAAAAATCGTTGTAATCGGTGTGTTTTTTATTTACAAAGCATCGGTGCATTTATTACATAAAATGCACTGGGGATTTCCATACAACAACACACACCGAATAGTTTAATTTATTTTTTTAAATATCGTGAATTACAACAGTGTGATATATATAGAAGACATCACAACGACTATAGTAGAAAACAAAAACATAGAAAAAAATTAAACATTCATATAAAAAAACAATAGAAAAATTACACACCAATGAGAAGAAAAATTAAAAAAATAAAAAAACAAAATATGTGACAACATTTTATGTGTTGCTTAGATGAGAAAACATTGAAAATATTTTTTTTATGCACCATATTTTTTAAATTAAAAAAAAAATATGGCTTTATCGGTGCATTCCTTATACATAAATGCACCAATGTGTTTCTGTTTAAATGATGCACCGGAAAATGGGAAAACGTTTTAAAAAAAATGTCAAATCTAAAACTATTTAAAAAAATAAAAATAAAAAAGCCAGAGGGTCGACTGCGTTTGGGATCCGATGTAATAAGTTTTTCCTTTGCATCACATGCCAAAGACTTATATATATAAAAACAAACCCATTAGATCTAAAATACCTAAAACGAAAAATCCCTAATTCTGAAGTGATAGAGGGAGTTAAACCCTAGGGTGAAATTTTTCATTCACGTAAGAAAAAAAAAACAAGGGTTTAAGGTAAGTATGATTTTTATTTTTATTTTTTTATTTTTTTATTTTTTTCCGAATGTAGGGTTTTGAGTGAATCACCATAGCCTTCAAATCCTCATTTTTTGAATATTTCTATTATTCCAAAGTATTCTTCTTCTCCACAGTTATCCCTGGTATGTCTCTCTTCCAAATCTATCTCCTGTAAATTTTGGCAAGATAATGAAAATATTCCTTCTTAATATTGAAATTTTTTTATGAAAAGGTTTTAGAGTGAATCACCATACCCTTTAAATTCTCATATTCTGAATAATACTGTGGTTCCAAAGTATTCTGATCCTCCATTGTGTTCCTTTGTATGTCTCTCTTACAAGTCTCTCCCCTGCAAAATCTTACAAAATAATGAAATAGTGAATAATGTTTTAGTATTTAAATGACTTTATGAAATTCGATTCCCACTCTTTTTTTAATGGTTTAATAAAAATCACACTTTTTTTTATAAAAAAAAATCCACGATGGTGTGTTTATCTAAGACACACCGATGCGACCATATTACATTACATACCAATGCATCCATATTAATTGACGTATCAGATACATATAATTGTTTTTTATTAACAAAATATCAAAACATGCAGTGGTTGATTTTTCAACGCACCGATGCTTATTGTTAATCTGTACATTAGTGTGTTTGTGGTTTATAATCACACCAACATGATTTCAAAGTTATTTGAACTTTTATTTGCACATAAAATAATATGTTCATCTCAAATTATATTTTAGGATGAATTCACATTACTTACAATACTTCAGTATACATTTTATATTTTATGTTGCCTCATTCTTAAAAAATGGTTTCAAAACTATATTCAAACTTAGATTGTTGTATGGTCCTCGAAATTTATTTTAGATATGTATAGGAAAATTTATTGCTAATTTTACTGAAATGCAGGGAGAAAAACTTGTTATATGATCAAATGACCAATTCTTCAAATTCCATCCCATTCCATATTGCTTAAAGTCCATCGTGGAGTTCTCCCTATCCATCTTCAATAAGTTTAACTTAGTTTATTTATGTTTCGATTATCTCATTGATTTTTTTTTATCCATGTCAATCTGAATATAAATGTTTCCAAATTTATAGGATCCATATTTAGAATCGAGTTCCGATGCAGAAAATATTCCAGTACCAGTTCAAAACTGTCGAAAGGTCTTATCAGGAGAAACATACCATAAGTAGTTGGTAAATGAAAATGGATAGCTGCTTTACCCTGCCAATTTTGACATTCCATATTCCATCCGCAATCCTTGGTCGATGATGGTAATAATTGTTTGGTATAATGTAATTTGAACAAGCAAATTATTACATTGTTCTTACTAATATCATCGATGTACTAATGTTCAATACTTTTGAAATTAGGATTCTTCTGATGATGGGAAGCCTACCTACCATCTTCCGTTGCACCCCACAACAATGTCAACCCAAGAGAAGGCTACAATGAGAGAAAAACTCAGAGAGAATGTGTACCAAGAATGGTTGAATCAACCACCTATTCAATTCCCACTATGTTCAGATTCACCAATTAGGAATGACTACAACAATAGTAGTTCTTCAGAAGTTCGCAATGGAGACAATCAAAAATAGGTTGGTATGGATGATTACTTACGAGATACGACTTCCATGGAGATAATTTTGTTAAACATATTCCAAAGTGATGATCTAGGGGATGATTCTAATATCAATGATACTATTTTTGAAAGCGTAAAATCTGCTTCCACCACCCCTCTCCTTGGACCTAGCACCCGGTCAAATTCTACCCAACTTAGGACAATAATGTTACTGTACAACATGAAATAAAAGTTTGGAATGTCAAACGCATGTTTCTAAAAAATATCAAGGTAATTGACCAACAAGTGCCTTATTTTAATTTTGAGAAATCTTGTCACACGTTCAACATTAGAAATGGTTGATTTTATAAATGTTAAATGACCTTGTACATTTCTATTTCCCACTAACTGCAGGATATTCGAAGATATGGTTCTTCCTAGTGATAATGTTTTTCTCGGTAGCTGCGAAGAGGAAAAACAGTTGTTGAAAATGTTGGGTGTTGAGTATATATCATATCATGCATGTCCAAATGATTTTATTCTATATAGAGGAGAATATGCAGACAAAGAGATATGTCTAAAATGTGGGCGTGACATGTACCATAAATCAAATAAAAATGGTAATTTGCATGGTCCTCGTCATAAGATATTGAGGAACATGCCAATAATCCCAAGGATTCAAAGGCTCTTTCATTGAAAAGAATTATCTATGTTGCAAGGATGGCATTTCTCGCACATAAGTGAGTCAAGAGTTATGAAAATACCATGGTCACGAATCATATAGAGAATACATGGCCACAAAAATTCAAGGATGAAGTACGAAGTCTATGATTCAACATAGCAATGGATGGCGTGAACCCATATTCTCTCCAAAACACCAACTATTATGTTTGTCTTGTAGTAGTGAGAAATAAAAATACCCCCCCATGGTTTTTTGTGAAGAATGAACATCTTATGTTTGCTCTTATAGTCCCTGGTAGAAGACAAGTGAATAATATGGATGTCTACCTACAACCATTGGTAGATGAATTGAAGAAATTATGGCAAGGGATACATGTATATGATGTATCAAGACCCATCACAATAGAGAGGATTTTTACATTGTATGGCATATGTTCTTACACCACACATGATTATCCAAGATTAGGATTTTTCTTTGGTAATTAACATGTTTTTTTTTTTTTTATATACATAACAATATTTATTTGCATATTTAATTAACTGTGAATGAAATTCAATTCTTAAACACTAACATGTTATGTATACAATAATTTTGCAGGTCTTGTAACTAAAGTCTATCATGGATGTAAATGTTGTGGACCTTCTTTGAAGGCTAGGTGGTCCAACCACCTACAAAATCTAGTGTATAGTTGCTCGAGGGTATTCGTCCTAGAAGAACACCCTTATAGAAGAGCATCATCCTCTTTCAATGGTAAACTAGAGAGAACCCAAAGGCCTGCAATAATGACACTAGCAGAATGAACTAGACCATATGAGAGAGAGAAGGAGAAGGATATTACACAAATATTCAATTAAAATGGGGAGCCTATGTTCGATGATCCTGAATTATTTGACACCTATGTTGAGAAATTACCCATTGGGATGAAAAGGAAATCTATCTTTTATGAGATCCTCTATTGGGAGCATCTTAATATTTCCCACTTACTAGATCCCATGAATATATTTTAAAATGTTTCATCTTCTTTATGGAGGAAGATATCATCGAAAGAAAGCGACACATTCGCTATGAGGGGAGATCTTATTTCTTCAAAAGATAAAAATAAAAATTTCCCAAGACAAGAAAGTAGAGGAGAGGATGGTCCCTCTTTGTCTTTCAAAGAAGGTGATGTCCCATGGATTTTGAACAAATGATATCTTTCTTTGGTAAAGGAAGTTATATTGGGTGTGAATGTTCCTTATTTATATGGATCTTCCCTACGACATTGCTTCACTGTGTGTCAATACCATTTTTCATGGTTGAAATCACATGACCATTAGAACCTTCTAAACGTATGACATATGTCAAAAATATAACTTTGTTATTCGTAATTTTTATTTTTATGCCATGGGATAACAAAAAAAAATATTATGTGTTTACTTTGTAGTGTCATTATCCTTTGCTCATGCATGGGTGTGTGAACCATGAATTCCCCCATGACCTAAGGTGTTCCATATCTAAATTATCTACATTTGTGTGTTGGATCACACCAAAGGAGATTCATATGAATAACATTCTATGGTGGCATCAAGAGATAGTTGGGATTGTTTATATGTTTGAAAAGGAACTACCATCAAGTTTCATGGACTTCCAGGTTCATCCTTTAATTCACTTAGTAGATGAGGTTGAATTAGTCGGGGTGGTCTCCTATCATTGGATTTTTTCTAGGAGGTACATGAATAAATTCAAATGATTTGTTCGTCAAAGGGAAAAACATCAGGGGTCTATGGAAGAGGGGTACATATAATATGAGTCTTTCTATTATGATAGTGATTACATAAAGAAGATCGAAAACACACCAGGTGCAGTGATTTGGGATGAAGAAAGGGATGAAGACAAAAGAGAAGGGGAGATTCTCAAAACGAATGGAAAAATGCGCTTGATAAATAGTACGTGACTTATCGTTTGTCAAATTTCTACATAGTAACTATTCATAATGAACTTCATAATGTATATTTTCATGATCTCATACGTACTATATGTTGGTTTTATTTCATGAATACATCAACGAATTCAAAAATCAATGCCATTAATAAATTCATTCTTTACAATTCGTAGGCAACACAATAGCAGGTTGCATTGTTCAAACAAAAGAGGAAGAAATGGGAAAGTGACTGGAAAGAATTCAGAAGGTTGAATGGTAGAAGCATGCATTATTCTTATCATTTAAAATAAAATATTCCAATGATATTCCCTAATAGTTGGGTTGTTGACCAAGCTAGAGAGAAATATGGTGCATCAGGTCATTACCCGCGTGAAGAAGAGGATTCTCTAAACATAGGGATTGGTTGCAGCACCACGGTAATAATATTTTTGTATACATAATTTTTAACTTTAAAATGCACATTTGAATTGTAAGTACATCTATATTATTTTATATTTTAATGGTCGGGTTATTAGACACACATTGACACTGTGATTTGTTCATTTTTTTATAGGTGCATTTGTTCCCATCTATGTGGGCATATGGACATCATTTTCTCATAGAGGATGTCAATGATGGACACATGACTATGGAATGGAAGTTGATTTTGACCAATCTAGTGTGCTAGCTACCATGATCAAAACACCATACAGGGGAAGTTAGGTTACGTTAGAAAGATACAAGAGATCATTCGAGTGGACTTCTATTCTTTTCATTGTGTTATTTTTAGGTGCAAGTGGTGGGACACCTTTGATYAGAMTAATGTAAAGGAAGATCGTGATAGTGGGATGATATGTATCAACTCTAAAAAGATRTGGGATRAAGCTAAGGAGCCTTATGTTTTCCMAAAACACTGCAACCAAGTGTTTTTTTACCCATATGTGTTGGATAGGGATTGGTGGTTTGTATTAAGACACGACCCTAGATCAAAACATATTTTTGAGAACAACAGTGTTATCATGCCAAGAGAGGAAGATAATGAGGGCGATGACAATAAACAATGATATGTACATGTTTTATTTCAACTTTAATACTGTTGTTGTATCTTTTTGTTATATTATTTATTTCTCTAATTATATTGTTTTTTATTCATCTTCTGACAGAGGAAATGTTAAGTTAATTATAAAAAATATTTGAACAGTTTTAGTTGGTTAACAATAAGTTTGATGCATAATGTGCTTGTATTTCAAATTATTTATGATTGCATGGAACAATTTTTATTTGAACATATTTATATGTCGTTGCATATATTTAAAAATGTTGCATCTTCTTTAAGTATTTCCAATTGTGAAATTCTGAAAAATGTTAAATGTCCAATTGAACTTTTAATGGGATATGAAATTCTACTTTTTATGTTGATATAATTATATGTATGATATGGTTGATATGCATGTTTAATAGTAAAACATTTTTGAGGATATGTTAACACGATGATTAAAAAAAAGAGTTTGTGTTCATTTATTTTATATTTAAAAGTAAGATTAACAAAAAATGTGGTTTATAACTAAAAAAATAATTTTATAACATGATTTTGTGATAATTTGGTTTTTAACTAAAGTAGTGTTTGTTAGTTTACATACTTTTGCTATTTATTTTGAAAATATTTATAAAATTATGCCCCCAATGTTGAGTAAAACCACAATTAATGAAGTAATATTTTAAAATTTGATAGCAATCAACTTACAAAATAATGACAAAAATAACAATAGGAAGCTTTGCATCCATCACATTTTAAAGACAATAGAATGTTTATCATTTGATATAATAACTTTTTTATAATAACAATATTTAGTGTAGAAGATTCTATTAAGAAAGAGTAATTAGTACAATGGAAAATAATATTTATTCATATGTAATTTGTTTTCTGGAAAAAAAAATAGTTAGAATGAATATGTATAATGAACTATCTATGCAATTATAGTTTCAATTTTATAATTATAGTTTCAACCATATTGAACTTTGTAATTTATTAAAATAAACATGATGATGATAACCATCTTATAACTAACATAAACAACATCTAAAATACACATTTATATTCGATATCTAACATCATATAATCTATTTTTTTGTGAATAAAAAGTGGATCCTTATATTAATTCCAACTGAAAGCTTACAAAAAATACCTACAGCCTATCTGCTTACACAAAAATTCCATCAGTGAGTCCTTCGGGACCAGAACAATGGTCCAAATTCTCTCGCATTTCATGATTTCGCGTTTTGCGCTTGGGCAGACAACTCTCTCCATGTTGCGGACTACCGATAGTTAACTTCCCAAAGTCTTCTCATGTCAGATTAATGTGACTAGATCAACGGTCCATATCTCCTTGAGCTCCAACAGTCCAGATCTTTTCTCAATTTTTGCGCTTTTGCGTTTTGTAATTTTGTGACTTTGGAGAGAATCTTCCTTCTTGCTTCAGACTCCTGATAGCCGAGTTCCCAAAATTTTCTCACATCAGATGAATGGGACCAGATCAATGATCTAGATCTCTTATAGTACCAATGGTCTAGATCTGTTGTCACTTTTTGTGATTTCACGACTTTGGAAAATAGTTTCCTTCATACTTAGGACTCTTGATAGTCGCGTTTCTGAAATTTTCTCGCATCAAATCAATGGGACCAGATCAACGTTCTAGATCTCTTCTAGTACCAATGGTCCAGATCTGTTCTCTCTTTTCATGATTTCACAACTTTGGAAAATATCTTCCTTCATGCTTTATATTCCCGATAGCCGAGTTCCCAAAATTATCTCGCGTTAGATCAATGGGACCAGATCGATGGTCTAGATCTCCTTTATCACCAACGGTCTAGATCCACTCTCACTTTTCATGACTTTGGGAAGAAACATCCTTCATGCTCCTGAATCCCTATTTTCGAGGTCCCAAAATCATCTATCGATTGATGATATTCTACTCTGACACTTATGGTTGCCTTCTCTCCTAAGCTTCTAATCATTTTTGACATGGAAGAAATTCTAGGTAGACAAAGGTGGCACCCCATCCAGATTGGGGCCATCCATTTGGGAAATATCCTCACATTGGAGCCAAAGGGGTGAGCTTTGGGATTGCCTCGAATCGTGGAGAATGATCTGCTGCATCGAGTCAACCCCTGCATTGGTCATTATGTCTGCAACTTTGTTTTCACTTCGTCGAATGTGTGAAGGGGTTAGAGTTAGAGAAGGTCTGAGAAGAGCTTGGAAGCTGTGAAGAGGGCCAAGGAGACACCAGCTGGGAGTGATTTTCGTTAGATCTTTGCCATTTAGGATTTTTTTTTCCAAGTCTATTATGATTTTGGAGTCTCCTTCAATGATCAGACAGGTGAGGTTTTGATCTAGGACCATTTTCACTCCATTGATGAGACCCCAAATTTCTGCTAAATTGTTGGTGTCACATCTGAGATTTTCTGCAATGAGGCTTTGAATTTGGCCCAAGTTGTTTCTTATGACCACTCCATAGCCTGAGTGTCCTGGATTTCCTTTTGATGCACCATCAAAGTTGACCTTATGGAATCTTGGCGGGGGGGGGGAGCCATTTAGAGGGACTGAGGGATTTTGAAATTAGAGGGGGTTGTTGAGGAGGGGTGGAGTGTGAAAATGATAAGCCCTGAGATTTGAGGAGCGAGAGCTCACTTAATTCAGTGGGGAAGTCTTCCTTGGCCCATGGTTGTAGCTGAAGAGTTTCCTGGAGATGCAGGAGGATTGTATTCTAGAGGAGGGTGAGAGGAGATGGCTGGGAATGAAAGATTCTTCTGTTCCTCTCTTTCCATAGTTTCCAAACTATGAAGCCTGTCAAGAGTTGCCAGGCACTGTTCAGGATAGGAATTTTGAAGGAACTGAAGCCCCAGTCCCTGATGGTGCTTATGATGTTGTTTTTAACTCGTTTGGTTCTTCTCATGAACTGAGTGGCTTGGTTCCATATGTTCTCACTGAGTAGACATTTATTTAGGAGGTGCTCCATGGTTTATGCCTGGAGAAGGTAGATATGGCAGATTGAGGGGCCAATGAAACCTTGTCTTTGGAGATTGTCCTAGGTTAAGATCTTCTTCTAGAGTAGAAGCTAGAGGAAAGTACAGATTTTGGGCTAGAGTTTCGATTTCCATATTGTTTTCCAGATGATGTATTTATGAAGGTTATGGAAGTTCTCCTGAAGAGTGTATCCCTCCTTGAGAGTGAAGCTTCC
This sequence comes from Picea glauca, assembly GCA_000966675.3. Classification (NCBI taxonomy): domain Eukaryota; kingdom Viridiplantae; phylum Streptophyta; class Pinopsida; order Pinales; family Pinaceae; genus Picea; species Picea glauca. The sequence continues at coordinate 210,006 of JZKD02S1672772.1, forward strand.
ATGAGGTGTTTATCCCCATCTGAGAATGTCTTGGTATGTTCTTTTCTAGATTCTCCTTTGGGTTGTATTTTGTTTCCAGTGCTGCAGTTCACGGTTCATTTCCACTTGGAGTTCCTGATGAGTGGATTTCTAGCTTCGCCATGGATAGCTGCTGGGGGTTTCTGTCCACAGATCTGCCACGTTGAGAGTGGCAAGATCTTGAATATTATTTTCGTAGGATTGGAGATTTTATTCCAGTCGTAGGGGTGGAATTTGTTGCCAGGAATCCATCTAGAATAGGGCACTCTGTCCATTGCGAACTTCCCAGAAATCATGTTCCTGTATGAGTGGTCAATTTTTCTAGGCCACATTCCAAATGTTGGAGCCCTGAATTTGCTCCTGCATTCTTATAATTTGACTTTGGTGCATATTTGGGGCATATTTTCATTTCCGTAGTTTTGCCTAGATCTTTGTTGGAGTTTTGAGCCATCTCCACCAAATTCTTTCTCCCATGGTGTTATTTAATTTACCAAGGTCCCGAAGGCCCAGACCACTTGAAGATTTGGTCTTGCAGACTTTGTCATAGCTGACTAGGGCCCCCTTTTTTTTTTGGTTTGTGTCCATTCCATAGAAATTTTCTTTGTAGATTCCTTATTTTATTTATGACTGGTTGGGGGGAAGCTAGGGATGAGAAGAGGTAAGTTGGGATGGCTTGGAAGACTGACTTTAAGAGAATGATTCTGGCTGGAAGGTTGAGGGAGTGAAAGGTCTAGTTGCTAAGATGGTTGGTGATGGAGAGTAGGAGAGAATCCCAGGAGATGTTTCTGGCTGCTGAGTCAGAAAGAGAGAGTCCTAGGTATTGAGAAGGTAGAGTGCTGACAGGGGTATTCATAATTTGAGAAAGGTGATGTTGGATTGCCATAGGAGTATTGAAAAATAAGAGCTACGATTTGGCCAGATTAAGGGTGGTGCCAGAGGCTTTGCTGAAATCTGAGAGGATAGAGTTTAGTTTAATTGATTCTTGCATGGTGGGGGTGTTCATTAGTAACGTGTCATTGAAAAATTGGATGTGGGAGGCTTTTGGTTGTAATCTGTGAAGGGGGAGGCCTTGGAGAGATCCATTTTTAATTGAGGCCTTGATATAGCATCCTAGACCTTCAGCCATTATAACAAAGAGAAAAAGGGAGAGAGGGTCGCCTTGCCTTATCCCTCTTGAGGGGGAGAAGGGTTGAGAGGGGACGTCGTTGAAGAGGATTGAGAAAAAGGTTGAGGATATGAGGTTCATTATCCAGGAGACCCAATCCTTGTTGAAACTGAAATATGATAGGAGCGCTTTCATGTATTTCCATCTTAATTTGTCAAAATATTTTGAAAGGTCAAGTTTTAGAAGCATACCTAGAGTGTGAGTGATTTTGAGCGAGTGAATGATTTCATGGACAAGAATGACACTATCCATGATTTGCCTTCCTTCGACATATCCTGATTTCTCCTTGGAGATGATGAAGGGTAGAATTGGATTGAGTCTTAGAGCTATGACCTTGGAAATGATTTTGTAGATCACGTTGTAAAGAGATATGGGTCTGAAGTTCCTCAGATTTGTGACTCTTTCTTCTTTGGGTATTTGGGTGAGGAAAGTGGAGTTTAGTGTTGGAAGAAGTTTTCCCACACTGTGTGATTCCTCCACCAATTGGCACACTTCCTCCCTTAACATTGGCCACCAAGAGTGGAAGAAGTTTTTTGTGAAACCATCTGGACCTTGAGCCTTGCCTGTGGGTAACTCCTGAATAACCTAACCCACTTCTGCTTGCATTATTGGTGTCATGAGAGCCTTATTTTGTTCCTGGGTGATTATAGTTGGAATATTTTGGGTCACCCACTCTATTGTTGAGGTGCAGTCCACCTTGGGTTCTGAGAGGAGATCCTTGTAGAAGTCTGTTAGCTTGTGCGTTATTTCCTGATGATTTAACAGGGTGTTTCCTTGCGATTCATCCATCTTCTTGATGCGATTGATAAGGCGTATGTGGATCATAGAATGGTGGAAGAATTTGGTGTTCTTATCTCCTTTGTTGATCCATTGAACTTGAGATTTCTGTCTCCACAATATTTATTCCTGCTTGTGTCTTTCTTCTAGTTTCCTTTTGATTTCACTCTCCTTCTGTTGTTGAGTGATTGTGTATCCTTCTTGAATGAATTGTCCCTGAAGGTTCTCTAGGTTTTTTTCTAGCATTTTCCTCTTCTGGAAAATGTTCCCAAAGACTTCTTTGTTCCATTTGTGCACCTGTTGTTTAAAATGTTTAAGTTTTTGTTGGAAGCAATACATTTTGTACCCATATGTGTTTTCGCAGTGCTCCACCAGTGACGGGCTAGCTCCTGAAAATTTGGATGGGAGAGCCAAAAATTTTCAAATGTGAAGGGTTTAAGATTGGGGGTGGCAATAGTGTCAATCTAGAGCTGAATCGACCAGTGGTCCGAACCTGCCTTTGAGAGGATGTTGGAATCTACTAGGCGGCCTTCCAAGAGGAGATTTTTTGAGATGAGGAAGCGATCAAGACTGCTTGCTATTTGATGGTGACATGATATTTTGGGTCCAGGTTTAGGTGCCATTTCTATTCTCAATGTCTACTAGTCTGAGGTTCTCTATGAGTTCCTAGAATTTTGCACTATCCTGCTACAAGCGCTTCCCCCCCCCTTGCTTCTCCTCCAGTGTGAGAATAATGTTGAAGTCACCCCCTATTATCCATCATTTACCCTCTGATAAGGAACCTAGGTACACCAGCTTTTGAAGAAAGAGGCCTTTGTCTTGGTTTTTCTGTGGTCCATAGGCATTTGTGATCATTCCTTCCTTCTCCAAGACGATGGCTCTGTAGTGCACTATGATGGTGCACAGAGTGGAGAAGCCTTGATCAAGGATTATTGTAGCAGGATTCCATAGGATGGCCATGCCTCCTGAGGCCCCTTTTGAGTCCGTTTGATAGGATTTACAGTTACACCAACATATTTTGATGATATCTTATGCAGTTTTCCCTAAACATTTTGTCTCTTGTATCAGGAATATATTAGGGTCTTCCATTTTGATGCAGTTTCGGAGAATCCTTTGTTTGGGTATTCCATTTAGGACTCTAATATTCTAGGTGAGGATATTCATAGTTAACAATTATGTGGGTGGGAAAAGGAGCTCTCTGAGATCTTTTGAATCTGACCCAAGTTGATCATATAGTTCCCCACTTCCTTTATTAGTCTATGAGTCGATTTTTTGCCTCGTTGCTTGTTTTATTTTGGGTGTTTTCTTGGATCTTGGTTTGGGTCTGTGTTGATCACCAACCTTGATGTAGACCTTGCTGATGAGTCCATAAATACTTTGTGAAATTTCCTGAGTTGGCCCTTTGGTAAGGTTTGAAGATCCTTCTTGTTGAGTGCTTCTTCTAACCTGTCTAGGTCAATTTCTGCTAGGTCCTGCTCATCCATTTCCATGACTGCGTCTTCCTGTCTTTTTTATTCCTTCCCTAAGACTGGGTGAGTCTATGGATCAGCTTGGTTTTCTAGGGTTTGATACTTTTGTGATGGATCTTATTTCTTGTTCTTATTGGGATCTGTCCTCGTGGTCTTGTGGGGGTTTTCCACTTCTTCTACCTCTAGGAGGCGGTTGAGGGATTCAAATGAATTATTATTTGGGTTCTTTTTTCCATTGTTGGTACTAGGCTTCTTTTGTTCTTGTCTCCTTATATTTTTCACCTGGGTAAATCCTTCCTTTGGTTTCTCTTTAGCTTCCCTCTTGGGGGGAGTGTTGAGAGGGCAGTCTCTAAAAAGGTGTCCATGTTCATGGCATTTTCGACATCTGAAAGGAATGTGTTCGTAATCTATGGTTTGGGTCCAGTCATCGTTGTGGTATTCTAAGGTAATTGTGCTTGGAAGAGATTTGGATATGTTCATATAGACACATATCCTCACATAAGAGGTGTATTTTCTCTGTTTGGTAGCTTCAAAAGATTTGACATATTTACCCAGGGTGTTTCCTATGCCCAGTAAAATTTCCTCTAACCAGAACTCTTGAGGTAACGAATAGAGGCGAATCCATACCAGTGCATATGCAAAGTTTTTATTTTCTGGGCATAAGTGGTCTATCTAGAAGTGGAGGTAGAGGCCAAACAAATTGTAGAAATATGGTCCCCCTTCAAAGATCTTGTCCTTATCTTCCAGGTTGTAGAATATTACTGTGAAGGAACCTTTGGAGCTCAGTTGGAGCTAATAGTCTCCCTTGGGGTTCCACCACACCTTGATCCAGTGAGTTAGGCCCTTTTCTGAGGGCTAGAGACCTAGGAATTTTCCTACGAGGGCATGGTCTCTCATGAAATTCATATGTTCCCCTATCCTAGTGGTTTTGATGATGTACTTGGGCATAACTGGGGCTTGGGGGATACGTTTTTTAGGTGTCCAGGCCCGATATGCTTTTGGATGTGAGGACTCAGTATCCATGTTCGATTCTTTTCTTATATCCATCCCATCTTGCAGATATTGGTCTCGTAAGTGCAATGGCGGCTCAAAGGACGACATACATGCCCTCAGGTTCTCTGGATCATTGGATACATTGTTGCGATAAGAGGGGGATTTCTCCCCCCCTTCTGTTCCCATTCTTCTGTGGTAGTTAGTACCAGGGTGCAGAGGTGATCAGAGGTGTGCAGAGGAGTTCAGACATGGTCAGGGTAGGAGGGTAGCTGGCGCATGTAAACCCTAATCTTGTAGAGCTCTATATGTGAACTCTAAAACTAAAAACAAGACCCAACATCATCTAATTATATATACCTCTAGCACATAAAAACGTCATTAATTATCTAGCACACATATATAATAATTTAACATGGCATCATTATTGTTATTACATCTAACAAAAGACAATCATTTTCTAACATCATCATCACACACATCTAACAAGTATCATTTAACATGCACATCTATCAAGGGAACTTAACATTAAACATATCTAACATGAACTAACAATATACACATCAACATCAACATATAAATTAAGTACATCATCAACATGATCGATAGAAAAAAAACACCATATATATATATATATCTATATATATATATATATATATATATATATATATATATATATATATATATATCATGGACAAGTCAAATAATTGTTATTACATATTTGGTCCATTCGATGGGATAATCTGCATAACTACAACAGTAGTGGAGGACTGGTCTATAGTGGAATATGACAGATGATGAATAGGTCCCTCCTGCTCATCTGGGTGAGGTGAAAGAGGAGGATGAGGAACAGGTCTGGCATGCTCATCTAGGTGAGGTGAAAGAGGAGGATGAGTAATAGGTCTGACATGCTCATCTAGGTGAGGTGAAATAGGAGGAGGAGGAATACGTGTTGCCTCTTCATGATTTGGGTGAGGTGAAGGAGGAGGAGGAGGATTTGGAGAAGGATGATCACGACCTCCCTCATCAATCAATGGGATTATGGATGAACAACCCGTATTGCAATAAGGTATGTGCCTATCATCGAGATCCCTCCTCGTTGCTAGTAGCCTGACATCTATGACAATATGATGCATAAGAGGAATAAAATCATGTGAAATGTCCCTCCAATTCTCCAAGAGTATAGGATATGCCCTGATGTCTTGTATCAAGGAAGGCCAGACTCCAACCTCATTCAAAAGTGCAAAGATTCAATCGCCTGACTCCAATCTGAATCCGGTATCGAGCCTATGGCGCATGTCATCGAGTATATGCACCCGAGGACCCTGACCCTCCACGGCCTTAGGTATCATCTCCTTAACATCATATACTGGGGGAGGAGACACATCCACAATGAAATTACATTTATCTACAAAATATATAGTACAAAACAATAATTACATAGTTAATTCATTAAACAATTTAATAAAACAAGTTAAAGAACATGTTAGAATTAATTTTATTCTAATTAAGTAAGACAATAAAATGAAAATATATTAATTTAAACAAAACACTAATATTACCTCTATCATTTGGTGGCTCATCTATTGTGAATAGGATGTTCATATATCCTCGTCAATCCAAATCTACGTAAGGAAATGACACCATGATGAACATGTGATATGTCACACTACCTAGTAGCCCTAGTGTGTCTGGAAAAATATTGGTTGGAAAGTTCAGATGGCCCTTCTTGGGAATCATCTCTCCCCACATGTAAATATGCACATGAGTTCTCGGCCTAGCGAGATGATGGAAAAAAGTGTTCCTCGTCTCTGGAAACCTCTCAAAAAATAATCAAAACATCTCTGAGGAAAATGAGAAGTTCGACCTCCCATGTATCATAGCCCGACATTTGTCGAGCACTATAAAAAATGCCGCAAAAAAATGGAAGAGCATCTGATACATCGTGGCCACTATACCAAAAAATCAAAATAATACAAAATAGGGAAGCTAATGCACTTCCCACCACTGGTAAAGTGGGCTATGGTAGTCACTAAGAGTGAGAGGCACCTAACCTCCTTTGCACCGAAATAGGCAATTTTTAGTTGTCCACCAGACACCTGAAAATGAGTTGCGGATAGTAACTAAACCCCAATATATCATTGAGAATACATGAGATGAATCTTAGTGGAAACACCTACTGGGACATCTGGGAAATGGGGAAAATCCTCCCCTCTCCTGGATAGGCCAATGATAAAGTAAATATTCTCTTCAGTGGGATTGTACCATTGATCCACACCCACACAAAAATCATGTCGATGGACATCCCATCGACATATTAGAGGCACAAACAACTTGGATTTCCCCTTAACAAATGTATCCTCCTCATAGTACTTAAAGAGGCCTACATCCCTTGAGAGAACATGAGTCACTACAGTGATAGGGTGAGGGTACAAATCCCTCTCCCTCTCCCTCACCTCCCATTCTTGTACAACATTGTACAGGTCCATCCTCTGCTACTGTTGTTGTTGTTGTTGTCTCCTCTCACATCTTTGCATGAGTAACATATGAAATACATCAGCCTCACTCATACATGAAACATAAAAAAAAAATATTGAATGGTAAATTTATCTATAAATATGGAAAAATAACTTCCTTCAAAAAATAAGTTAATTGCATTAATGGTGTGCCCAAAAAATAGTCACGCACTATCGATAGTGCACATATAGATATTGTGAGTATAGTGATTTGTGCGTTAGTGTAAACTAATGCACCAAACAAAATATGTTCTATTGCATTATGCAGTGCATTGGAAAATATTTTTGTACCGGGGTGCTACACTACAACACATACACCCCAATGCGTTACATTTATCCTACACACCACTTAAACAAAAAAAAAACTTAAAATATTAACGCATGTAAACAATTATTTAAAAATTAGCAAAAATGTTGTCTGTATACGTTCACTACATGCATTGGTGTGTGTAAATAATGTAGATGCACTGTCACATAAAATTTTCCAAATTTTCGAGTATAAAACTTTTTACGGTGCGCTCTAGTCATTACTATTGCACCGCGTATGGTACCACCAAAAAATTTACTGGGTGCACCACAAAAAATGTTACATTTCTTGGTGGTGCATTTGGTAAACATGAACACTCTAATGGGCACGTTTACCATTGCACTGCGTAAAATTATATCTTATAAGGGCAGTGTGCCATGTACTTTAACGACCTAGTGCATTATCTGTACTTTGACACACTGCCCCAATAGTTATATGATTTTCTTCGGTGCGTCATTAAAAGGATGTACTAGTCCGTTTATTTTTACCAATGCACTGCCAAGAAAGGTAACAAGGTACGCAGTGCGCCCTGTAAATTTACAGGTCACACTGTAGGCAATGCAAGTCAAGAGCTTTGAATGCACCACACATTTTTTTTTTACACTTAAAATTTTACTCAATTTTAAATTTTAATCTGGTAAAAACTTAAGTTATGAAGCAACAAAGACATTACCTAGACATTTTGTTGTTGGGGAGGCATGGTTGCGATGTACCCAAAAAAACTAAATTTTCCCACAATTTTGAAAATTTTGAAATTCACGCACCGAGCGACAGACGAAAGGATGGAAACCAAGGAAAGCACCGATGGAAGGGAAATTTAGATAGAAAAAGGTTGCACTAGTTATTTTGATCTCTACAAAACTGAAAATGGTAAAAATGATTTTCTACGGTCGATAATTGTTTTTCATAAAATCATGTTCTAGTGCACCCGATGAACAATCGCACTGGGACATACATGTTTAATGAGTGCACTATATATATATATATATATATATATATATATATATATATATATATATATATATATATATATATATAT
>JZKD02S1672772.1:218336-240343 GCA_000966675.3 Picea glauca
TGGAATCCCCGGTGTGATTGGTTTTACATAGAGCACTGCATAAATTTGGAAATTAACCCTAACATAGTGCTCCATATTGGAGCACCGGTGCACATGATACAATGGAGTGCACCGGAATATATTTTTTGACACAATCCTACATTGGTGCGTAAATGTTTTTTATTTAACCATATAACAATGCACTCTACTAATTGCTCACCGGTTCTTTCAGTGTTACGTTGTGCACCAGATATTTTTAAACAATGTTATTATAGTGCGTCATTATTTCCTGGTAAGTCCTTATTTTCGTAGTACACTGGATGATATTTTTTATTTATTTGAAATAACCCTTCTACGGTGTGCTAGTTTTGAGGGCACCAATGCGCCTATTGTATAAAATACATTGGTGCATTATGTACTTATAAAATAACCAATGCAAAAATATGCACTAAAACCTATGCTCACTCACCTCCGCTAGTATCATCCACTATAACAGATTTTAAGGATATTTTTATAGGGGCATCTATAAAAACCTCTGCTAGAGGGTATTTTCCTTATAGTGATAAAAAACATTTTTTTTGTTATTACTTGTGTATTTTAGAAAGATAGATGAGTCACAAAGATATCTTTGCATCGAGGCCAATAGAAGGATTTGCATCATCCAAAAATTGTTTTACAGGTATATCAACTACATTTTGAATAACAATAGCAATAATAAAAACCCATGTAACAGTGTGAAAATAAGCAACACATTTTATTTGTAGTTTTTCTAGATGGATGTGCTTCTGTCCTAGATCATAGCAAATCAATCTATGATAAATCGAGGAGCTATATTGCAAATAGCGTTGCTTGCGACAATCATGGATGCAAAGCTATTAAAAATGCACAAAGGAGAAATTTTGGCAATATGGGAGAGTGGTCCGTGTTGGATCTCTGCACAGGGCCTAAAAAATAGACTACATTGAGTGCAATAAGTATATCTATGAATAAACACTATGTATTTTCAATGCATGTGCAGAGAATTCATGTGACTTATTTTTGTGCAGTTTGGTAGTTTATGTTGTAAAATTTCTATCTAGCATCAAAAGTGGTGAAGAAAGAACGATTTTGAGTAACAACTTATTGAAAGTCAAATAGTTCACATAGATGGTATTACCTAAAATCCAAGAGCAAGATCCCAATCAGGTAATTTTTCTTATATACATATATCAACTACCTCTATAATAAGGATAAGCATAATTGGAAAACATTGAGCAGTCTACAGGCTAGTGTTTCTAGATGTGTGGACTTCCATCCTAAAGGGGGGCCAATGAATTTATCATAGATCAGTGACCTAATTTGGGAATTGTGTTGCTTATCACAATGGCGGATATAAGAGTATTAGGAATGTGAAATTGTTGATGTATATCAAACTGCGAGGATGTCCGATGTATATTGTTCGCACAATGCTTGATAATAGAATGTGTTCAATTCACTAAGTATGTCTGTGCAAATTGGATGAGGATTAAAAATAGACTGCTCGAATTCTTCTTCTATTTTAAGTTGTTTTGCAAAATTCGGGAGTTTCAAGCCTTGGGATACTAATTCATGTATCTTATGGTTTCACATTTGCAAAGTTGGTTGCATAGACGCTTGTGTGATTGGAAATGTTATGTAAATATTTTTGCACATAGATGCATAGTGCACATAAGGGATGCTTTGTCTATTCAACACTTGGTCTATATTCAAGTCCTATGTTTAGAAGGGTTACGTTTTTTCTTGATGCAACGCCACAGTTATGCATCTTGCATCATGCTTGATAGTGTGTGTTCTATGCATAGTACAATTACTTGGTTTATTCAATTTTTCATTGGCAGTTGCTTTGAAATTGTTCTAGATGTGTGGAATTGTATTCTATATCAGAGAAAATAAAATTACAATAAATTAGTGACATGTATTTCAAATTACATTGCTTGTCACAATCATGGATTCAGAGACGTTGGAAGTGCAGAAGCATGGAAGTGTAGCAATGCGACAAGATGAGCCTTGTGTGTTCACCCCACAACATTTAAACATAGGTTGTCATAGGTATACTAGGTATAGGTATGAACATGTTGCAACATAAGGTGCAGGAATTTCTTACGCACTTTGGTAGTGGCAAAGGAATATCACTAGCGCATGAAGTTTTTTGTATTTTCAATGTGTGTGAAAAGAATTCATGGTCCTTATTATTGTGTGGTTTCATAGAAGTTGCCGAAAAATATTCACCCAAACTTAAAAGAAGAAAAGTAAGAAGTATTTTGAGTAGAAAATTATCCAAGACAAATAGATCATAGAGTTGGAATTACCCGATAACCAAGAGAAAGATGTGAATATGCCAAACTATGTTTTACACATATATCGTTTAGACCATGGAGAGGTTTACAGATAAGCAACATAGTCGCTTCACACTTCTTCTAGATGCATTGTGTTCGGTCCTAGTGCATAGCCTTTAATGATAGTGTGTGTTGTGTGCATAGTATAGTTACTTGTTTTTATTCAAACTTGCATTCAAGGAATTGGTGGGGTGTTTAAGCCAAACTAGTGGTTTTTTGTGAGCTCTATCGCTGGATCAAATCCTTGAATGGAATATTCTTGGTGTGCATCATATATGCGAAAAAAAAATTGAATGCTTGGTTCATATTTTTGTTTTTCATGCGTAGATTAAATTGGGAAAGAGTTATCTCATAAACTATATATATATATATATATATATATATATATAGAAAAGGACTCAAAGATAGACAAAGACAAAAAAAAAGTATGTTTTTTCGAGATTGATTTTCTTTTAAAGGTTAATTCTAAAATATATATATATATATATATATATTAGAATTAAACTTTAAAAAAAATCAATCTTGAAAAAGCATACTTTAACCTTTAAGGTTATATATAAAGAATTAACCTTTAAGGTTAATTATTATATATATATATAGATATATATATATATATATACTCGCAGTTGTTGAATGCCATAGATGTTACTTGAGCATATTCGGAATGACAAAAAAGTAAACTGAACAAAAACATTCTTTCATATTATTTCTACATATTTATGAAGTTCTTGTTTCTGTTTTCGACCAAGAAATTGTGTGGGGAATTGTAGGATGCTGATGTATCATATGTTTTAGTCATAGAGAAAATAAAATACCAACAATTTGCATTGTCTTTGCATCTTTCTCTCATATATGTGCATTGTTTCTTGACTGGTTCGATGTGCATTGCATCAAAACAAACACATGTGTTAAAAGGGAAAATAGGGAAAACAAAGAAATTGTGTAGGGAATTCCAAGACATCGATGTATCATATGTTCCATTCATAGAGAAAATAAAATACCAACAATTTGCATTTTATTTGCATCTTTCTCTCATATATGTGCATTGTTTCTTGAATGGCTCGATGTGCATTGCATCAAAACAAACACATGTGTTAACAAGGAAAATAGGGAAAACAAAGAAATATGGAACAAGAGGTACATAGGTGTGTTTTTTCTAATTGGATTTGTGTGCTATTGATTTTCTATCCTTTAACATTGTATATTTCATTCAATTTTGACATAAGGGTTTATTTACGTGTTCAATGGTTTTGGTTTACTTCTTTCACATGAAAAAGAAATAGGGAAATTGCAGGAGATCAAAAAGTGTTAGCCTCTTTCTCATATACAATCATTAAGTCTTAGTATTCCACCTTTGTATATTTTACATACTAGGATATAGTTGTTATCTTAAGTGTGCTTCTAGATTCCTATATTGTCTCCTCCTACCTTATCTCCTAATGAGGCATCGATGTGAGAACAATTGAGGTGGTTTCATTATTGTATTATATATTTGTATCATTAAGATGAATACAATGTTGAGAATTAAGACTTGAGGCCTTTTCTGCCAATCTTCTTGTCCTAATTTTCTTATGCTCATTTTCTTCAATTGGTATCAGAGCATTATAGTTCTTAGGGCCTGATTTTTTCATAGTAGTTTTCCAGCTGCTCACAACAACAATTTGCAGATCTACATTCATTTATTTGGCCGAGAAAAACTTGATCAGGATCAACACATTCTTTTTCTCATCCTTAGTGAGACCGTCACAGCAGTGCATAAAGAGAGCTTGGAGATGCATGTTTGATGAAGAAGAGACATCACTTTTGTGGATCGGTATGTCAGCTATTTAAAAAATTTATGAAGGAAAAGAATTTTGAAGCTTCTGCGTCGATGTTCATTATACACATCTATTGTTAAATTTAGATTTTAGATATGTGATATTGTTACTGGTTTGTGCCTCTCCATGTATCCAAATTTTCATCATAGACTTGAAGGATGTGCCTTTTCCCATTGCCTTTCTATCCTTTTGTGTCCACTGTTGCAACGATTTGAGTAAAATATAGACAGTCCTCTTTATTTTTGTGTTGATTCGTATGTTCCTTATGAACTACTGTAGTATGTTCATCAAAAGCAGTGAAATCGCTTCTATCGAATTCTTCCCAATACTTGTTTCGAGAATTCTAGTGTGAATTCTGTTGGTCCATAAATTGAAGACTGGATATACATTTCTCCTCTCATCAAAATACAAAGAGAAAGACCTCAAACAAAATGGTAAAATTTCCTACAGATCACAGTGCCAATAAAAAATGATATGCTATGTCCATTCCAGCAACCCAGCCTAGTTGCCTTTGCCTTGATTCAACAGACTTTAAAAAAAGGAGTATGAAAATTGATTTATTCAAAGATCTGTCCAGCAAAATTCGTAAAGAAAGAAAGTCACATCGATCTACCCAACGATCTGTCCGTCTAGCAAGTGATCCAATCAACAATCTGATCCATCCACTGATTCTATCTAGCAAGAGATCCACTATTTGATTTGTGGTTTAGCAACAGTAATTGAATCTTTCAAATGTTTGATCTGCCTTCTTCACATGATTAACAACAAAGACATCAACTTTTCCTTCTTCACATGAAATCACCTTCTCAATTGATGAACAAAGGCAACGATTTGCTATGGGATCGTCGTAATAACGTGAATCGCACACCCAGATTAGGGTAGCGAAGCAGAGGATCCAAAGCACTTGATTTAAACCAGCGATCCAAGATTTGGTCCAATGATCCACGTTTTGCAGCGATTTTATTGCATGCCATATCTCTGCTAAAAGATTGCATGCATCAGTGTTATATCTACTTGAAGAATTGCATTGCGATAAAGGTGAGAAAGAGAATCTGCGAAGACCATAGAAAAGTTGGTAGAAAATTTGATAAGATCTCCACGGTTTTCACAAAGATATGTTGCCAACTCATGTCATACTATTCTTTTTCCATTGAGTTTTTTAATAAGTTTTTTTTAAAAGAGGAATGGAATAAAACAAAAAAAAGACAAAACAAACACCTTTACAAAAATATTATATTCATTATTTATACTATAACTTATGAGTACGTTCCATATTTTCAAGTGTAAACAAAAGAAAAATGAGTACTTTGAAATTGGGAGTTATAAGGAAAAGACAAAGCGCCAATTTCAAAAAGGGAAGATAGAAGATGATTTTAAAATTGATTTTTTTTTTTATGTTGTAATTCAAAGTATTTTTTACTTTGAGGGGGATGAGTGTTAAGAGCTAATTGTATTTGGTAGATGTCAAGGTATGCATAAGAAGGTATATCCATAAGGAAGAACATATTTATGTTCTTTTTGAGATGTGATGATAAAGATTGTAATTGAAAAGTGAATTGCTATTAGGTGTAAGAGCTTATTGTATTAAGAATAATAAAAGTTAATTTTTTGTGGTGTTGACATGTCCTAGATCCATCCGGAATTGAATAAGGGGATCTTAGGTACACCCTGTGTAGTGTGTATTGGTGATTTTTTAATGGTTGTGTTATGTGCTAGCTTATGTGTAGTTTTGACGCTATCCCACATACATGGAGCTCAAAGAACATTAAATAAATAAGAACAAAATTAATGTCAGTGAAGCACATATATTAAAGCACAAGTAATCAAGCAAAGTAATTGACAAGCAACGAAGATATCAAATTGGAAATCACATCAACATTTGACACATCAAGCTCATAATCAATGATTTGAAGCATCGCTAATTTGAAGATCAATTTAACTTTGAAATCAACATTCATTGTAAACTTGCAATAGTTTTATTTGTAAGTGTGAAATCAAAATCAAGTTGAATTACAGTGTAATTTTCAGGTGCATTCTCGACTGAGCCCAACACCAAAGAATCATTGTAATTTTGAGCTGTAATTGACAAAGATGAATAGTTTAACTCAATGAATCATTGTAATACTTTGGGATGCATTTTCAGTGGTAACCGACATCCTCATCTTCCTGGAAGAAATTTCAAGCGAGCATGAAGTTCAAGAGAGCGTGTTCAAATGGAGCGAAGTCGTGAATTACTAGAGTTTCTGAATACTCTAATAAACACCACTGAAGAAAACACAGTAATATTGAATAAAACAACTCTTTAGTCAGTGCTAATTTGTTTGCAAGTGACGCAAGCTAAAGTTATCCTTCTTCAAGAACAATCCCATCTATTGAATGATAAGTTGATAGAACTCAAAATTCAATAGTCAGTGAAGTAGAACATCAGCAAGCCAACTTCAGAAAATGAATCGCAAGCAGAAGATGCCAAAGCACAAAGTGATACAATAAGTATAAGTGAAAGTAAATATGAAGCACACCATCAAGTAAAAAATGATCTTTCCAAGAGGATCATCAGACCTTGGGAATAATTACACTTCAATAGAAATCGACATGGCTTAGGATATGAAAATCAAAACAGTTTTCATATTCCAAATTACTCCAAACCAATTTTGTTTGTGAGCGTTGGATTCCTTCAAGGAAATTCAACTTCACTTGTTCAAGTTCAACATCAGAATGATGAGTGCCAACATTAATGATGGAATTTATGATGGAATTGTAGATGGATGTCATATTGAAAGTTTCGACAACAAATATGCCATATGGGTATCGAATTTTCCAGATGGGCAACTGTAGTCTGTAGATGACATAATTTGGCAGAATGATGGTTCAATATTGAATCATACACAGAGATGTTTATTTTGAGAGAAATGATGTGGAAATTTGGTTCACCTAGATGGTCATTGGACCTAGCAGAGGACAGATGGATCCTATTGCATTACAGCTTGTCATTGATTGAGTTGTCAGGCATTTCCAGGGATGTGGCAGACTTGTAGCTGATTCACTTCTCTTTTTTCACTCTCATCATATTGGAGTTCACATCAGTGAACAAAATTGTTGGCATTCTGGCTCACATGATTACACAGTGAGGTTTTCTAGATTTCTTAGCATCTAGATTTGGCGGTTTTTTAGGCAGTTCTTCATTGTGGCTCAGCTCAGGAGTTTCAACATGAAAACATGGATTTATACCAACCTATGCACCTACTTTGTTGGTATAATTTCTCAGACTTATGATTGAGGGGGGGAATGTTAGCCTCTTTCTCATATACAATCATTAAGTCTTATTATTCCACCTTTGTATATTTTACATACTCGGATACAGTTGTTATCCTAAGTGTGTTTCTAGATTCCTATATTGTCTCCTCCTACCTTATCTTCTGATGAGGTGTCGATGTGAGAAAAATTGAGGTGGTTTCATTATTGTATTATATATTTGCATCATTAAGATGAATACAATGTTGAGAATTAAGGCTTGAGGCCTTTTCCGCCAATCTTCTTTTCCTAATTTTCTTATGCTCATTTTCTTCAAGAAGTAACAAGCAATGTAGAATAGGAAACTAAAGAACAATGTTCCAAGAGAAGGTATGATTGCAACAATTAGAAAAGAAACAAGTTTTTTTTTGGTGGCTTGTATGAATATGCAATAATTTATATTGATACTCCATAGTTGCTATGGGGAAAATCCCCCTATACTAGGTATAGGTACATGAAAAGTGTTGACTTCCCTTAAAACAATATTCTACCCTTAATCTACCCCAAAACTATCTAAAATAAATGACAAGAGAGATGAAAGAAGGTCAATGGGTGCACCTTTATTCCTTGTAGCTGATGTAAACCTCTTTCTCCTTTGCAACTTCCTATATTGTGGGTCTCCTCCCAAAGCTGACTTGCAAAAGCTTAGGAGAACAATGCTACAACACATGCAATATATACTTATAATTTTCAAGGTTTAGATATAGACATAAATGCATAAATCAAGAAAATCATACAAATATAGTATTTTAGGACAAGGACAATCTCTTTTATTAAGTTTCAAGAAAAAAAATGATTACAACCTTTTTCAGCAATCGCTCCGCGAACCAGTTCTGGGCTCCTTTATCATGGCTCTAAGTGCATCAATATAATGATTTCTTCTCACAATAAACTTATCACTTGGGAAAATAGAAAGGGTTGTATAAGGAGAAAGGCATGGAGAGGAAGGATGGGGCCAAAACTTAAAATAGGATGCAAAACTTGGGCTAAGAAAGGGAAGGTATTTTGGCGTATTTTTCTTATTCTCTTTCTTGTCTTATGAAATGAAACCCCAAGACTTATTTTTATATGATAAAAACATGGTTATTCGGTTTGGAGACGGGCTACGAGGGGTAAAATAGTTAGGATACCCTCGATAGCCCGTAAACTCCATTGAATTCGTTGCAATTTTATATTTTTTGAAACTTTTGTAGGTAAACATGAGCTAACTACCTTCCAGCTCATGTATGTACATAGGATAACTAGTATGCATAACGCGTGTGTATGTGGGCTAATAGTTCAACATGATGTGTACATTTTCCAAAATATGGTTTTTTAAGAAGAATCCTAAATAGTATTTTGGAAAAGTATGTAAGTGGAAAGGCCAATGTCTTTATGCATAGGTAAGAAATTTTTGGACTATAATAGATGCCCCCTAAAGTGTGAGGTCAAAAGAAAAATTGATGGCCGAAATACATTACAATATCTTTACTAGTGGGAAGGCAAAAAGTCGAGTGATCCTGGGACGAGTGTTAGGGAGTGTGTCATCTACAAAACAATGATAATCTCTTCTAGGAGGGCATACCCATGCTCAAGATGAACTAAGTATGGCTTCCAATCAAGTACACTACATATCCATGTCATATAAATGTCTATATAAAGTGTATCCAAAAGTAATACACAATAGATCTACATCTCAAAATCATTTGAAGACATACAAGTACAATATAATATGCATCTTCAAGAAGCATTAATGCTTGTGGCTGGAGATGAGGATGTCATAGCTTGAGAAACAACTTCAAGATATTTAAAATCTCAGGTAGGAGTACAATAGGAGTGTAATACTCACTATGTTGAGTTCTTCGACATGTAGTCGAGGAAATACCGGAGGATCTCGATCATCAGGCATAAAAATTCATGGATTTTGAATCTAAACTTGACTAGACTCTCGGGATGGCCAACTCATGAAAGTCAAGAGATAAAATGTAAAATGGTTGAATTAGGTTGGATAAAACTTCCCTTGGACAAAATTAGGACAAAATGATGAGAATCAAACAACGTAATATTGACATAAGTATGTGATATAGGAGGCACCAAAAACTCTCCATATGTTTGGAAGAGTAACCAAATGGAGGACACAAATCTATGTAACAAGAATGACTTCCTAAGGTCATACTAGATCCAAATTCTTGGTGAACAAACAAAAGGATGTTCTTTGTCCAAGGGTGATTGTCTTGCTACCGAAAAGAGAGAATGTATATTGCATCCCCTCTTTTTGGAATATTTGTTTTTTTTTTCTTTTTCAAAGTTTTAATGAGCTTGAAAAATAATAAAAGAATGCTACGTTACAAAGGAGGAATGAGTGTCGTGGGCAAGAAAACTAGTTCCAAGCACATGGAACATATTGATGCTCAGTGAAAAGAGACATGTGCAGAATAAGGACACTTGAGAAAATTCCTCAATGGGTTAAGGTGTCATATCGCAAGGGAAAAAAGTATTGCAAGGGTTGCATTTAAGGAATACTTTGAAGGTTCAGTTAATAGCAACATGAAGCCAACATGTAACATTCCCGACCATCAAACTTCTACTGGGAAATGCTACCTAATGACTATATATTTTAATTCTCTTCTCTGATACCATTTTGTAACATCCCCAACTATCAAACCTCTACCAAGAAATGCTACCTAACGACTATATTTTTCAATTCTCTACGATGATACCATTTTGTAACATCCCCAACCATCCAACAGGTCGGGCAATGTGACAGAGGAAACATATTTATTCTCTCTCTCTCTCTCACACACACACATATATATGATGATGATGATGAAATTTGAAACAAACATAACATTTTTTTATACACATATTCATGTAGAAGTGACAGTAACACATATATGCAATGAACAAAGAAAATTATGATAACATTATAACACATGTACAAGATACACATCATACAATAAAAAATAGAATTTGTTCTTATATTTTTATGAGAATACCACCGACTATGTGTTGACCTTCCACGAACCTCCCAGCCTTAGACCACGCTGCTACAAGATATCAAAAGTGAGTCACCGCCGAGCTCAGACTAAAATCCACCCAGGGAAAAGGAATCCTAGACTAGGTCAAGGCTACATGAAACTGCACAGTGCAACTGGAAGGATTCTCTCCAAGGAGCCTACTTACGCCCACTTCTCATAGACTCTCATTCCCCACATTCCTGTCCCACCCCAAAAATATGCACCTTCACTGTTCCATAGTACATCGGCTGCTCCACTTCCCTTCTAGGGATTTAACAACAGGCCATATCAGGAATTTTCAGAGCTTTGTAGCTGTTGTTGGACTCCATCTAGGAGAAATCACTTCACAACAAACTCTCTCACCTGGAGAGAGTTTATCACAGGCCTGGAAACCCACTTATTCAAACATGGGACTAACAACCTACCTCTTCAACCATGGGCCTAACAACCTACCTGTTCAATCCAAAACAATCAAAATCGGGACGACTCAATAATTACAGAGGTTCACAATGGCAGAAAAGGCTCTGGTTGTGTTCTTGTTTAGTGTGTGCATGAACTGCACAAGGGATATCCAACATTTTTAGGATGAACTCGTGGGAAACATAAAATGACCAGGCTGGTGAGAATGATGGGAGTGAGAAAGAAAAATGGTTAGAATGTTTAGCCTGAATGATCGAGAGAGAGCTGCAATGGTGAGAGAAAAATACTAAGGAAGGTGGATAGAATGGTTCGTGAACCCCCCCAATAATAGTGGAAATCCCCAAATAAATATACATGTGTCCTGGGTGACACTTGTCTCTTCAGTAGCATGTCCCTCTCCACTTGGATTTTGTTCCTCTCCCCAAAGGAACTTAGGATAACTGGATTTATTTCCCAACTTTAGTATTTTTTCAGGAATACATTATAATATTCCCTTGGGTTAAGACCTCAATATTAGCCCCTCTTTCCTATCCTCTCAGCCCCATCCCTTTCCCTTCCTAATGGATCTTATTCCCCCATAACTCTTTCTTTGTGGTCTGTCTACATGCAACAATGTATTTGATTAATAATATGCATAGTTACATATACAAAATCAGGCCCATTGGCCTTAGCATCTAGGCTCTACAACCTAATAAACACATAAGACTACCAGCATATAATTACATGTCTAACTAGCCTACAAACATCATTAAATTTCACAAGGGCTTGGCCTTGGGGTATTACAATCCCCTCCCCTTATTTTTGCACTGTCCTTAGTGCAACTCATTTACATAACATTAGCAAGATTTTCAAAATCTTCAAAAATATGCAGATATTCTACCTGCATATAATCTTCATGCTCCCATGTTGTGTCCTCGGGACCGTATCAAGTCCATTAGACCTTTACATGCCCTATGGATCGATTCCATAGTTGTTTTACTTTCCATTCCAGAATGTGTACTGGATGCACTTGAAAAGTGCTTTCTTGCTCCACTTGAATCACATTCCAATCAATAACATGATTAGCATCAGGTATATATTTCTTAAGTAATGACATATGAAATACATTATGTATAGACATAGATGTAGGAAATGCAAGCATATAAGCTACTGGACCAATCCTCTCTAGGATTTCAAGCGGCCCACAATATTTGGTTTCCAAGTTGGAACAGTTTCCCAACTTCAGGGAACTTCTATTGGCTTTCACCTTCAAGAAAACATGATCACCCACTTTAAATTCTCTGTGAGTTTTGTTCTTGTCAACATATCTTTTCTTCCTGTCTTAGGAAGCCTTCAAGTTCTATCTAATCTTCAACATTTTCTCTTCCATTTCCTTGAGAAACTCTAGCCCAATTATTTCTCTATCATCTTGGTTTTCCCATCTTACTGGGGTGTTGCACTTTCTTCCATAAAGTGCCTCAAACAAGCTCATCTTCAGTGATGCTTGATACCCATTGTTGTAGGAAAATTCTACCAAGTGTAGGTAATATTCCCATTTATATGTTTTTTCCATCACATACATCCTTAGCATATCCTCTATCACTTGGTTCACCCTTTCTATTTTCCCATCAAACTCAAGATGATAGGTTGTGCTGAAGTTCATATTTGTTATGAACCCTTTGAATAGCCCCTTCCAAAACATTGAGGTAAACTTTGGGTCTCTATCAAACACAATTTTCTTGGGTATGCCATGAAAGCATGCTATTTCCCTCATATAAATATCAACAACATTGATTGCCTTGTGAGTAACCTTCATAGGAATGAAATGGGAATATTTAGTAAGCTTGTCCACCACCACCATGATTGCATCATGTTGCATGCTTTTTCTAGGCAATCATGTGATGAAATCCATTGTCACCACTTCCCACTTTCACTGAGGAATGGGCAATGGATGTAACAAACCAGTTGGGTGTCTATTCTCAGCCTTGACCCTTTGACACTCCAAGCATTTGGATATGTATTCAACAATCTCCATCTTCATGCCTGGATAATAATATTCGTTCTTAACTGCTGAAACTGTTTTATGATATCTTGGGTGTCTTGGATAAGGAGCATTATGCATTTCTTTTAAAATCTCACTCCTCAATTCAGGATAATTGGGTACATAAAATATGTTTATGTACAAGATACTTCCATCAATTCCCAATTCATAATCCTTATCTTTCTATTGTATTTTAACTTGATGCAATTTTGTTTCCAATTCCATGTATTGCAAATCAACTTTTGCAGCCTCAGAAATTATGTCTTTAAGATCCATATGATACATGCTAATGGTTGTAGTATGCAGTTCATGCACTCTTCTACTAAGTGCACCAGACACTTTTTTCTCCTTTCCTATGATGTGCTTAATATCAAATTCATACTCACAGTGGAATTCCTTCCATCTACTATGCCTATCATTCAAAGTAGGATGATCAAACAAATATTTCAGTCCGTTATGGTCTATCCTTAGCTAAAACCTATTTCCCATGAGGTAGTCCCTCCACTTATTCAAAGTGTGCACTATGGCTACCAACTCCAAATCATGAGTGTCATAGAGCCTTTCATGCTCTTTCAATTTTCTAGACTCGAAACATATCACAAATCCATTATGACTAAGAACTCCACCAAGTCCTTCTTTGCACGCATATGTGAAAACCACAAAATATTCATTTAGATCCGCAATCTTCACAATTGGAGCATTGATTAACAGTTGCTTCAATTGTTGGAAGCTCTTTTCACATTCCTCTATCCATTGAAACTTATTCCCCTTCTATTAGCGATCAAAATAAAATGGGTTTTTGAGAACGTTTTTATATCTCTCTCTCTTTGTTTCACTCATTTTCCTTCTTAGCCTTTGGCCAATGTCTTATCCTCCACCTTCATCCAACTTTTGAGTGATCACTTTAGCATAGCATACTTTGATTCTTTCCTCTTAACTTGCATTACAAAACATAAAAAATTATTACATATTCTAATTCCTAGTTTTATTCTTTTTTAGATTTGCATTGATTTTTCTATTAGAATAAAATATGAAATGGTGAATGCTTGAAATGATTCTAAAACAAAATCCTAATCCCTAGTTCATATTCATAATTCACATATGAGCCAAGTCATGGTTTAAGTTATAGTCATTCCACCAATGTAAGTCGAGTCCATATGCCACACAAACATACCAAGCCATGCAATATACAACCCAACATGCAATGCCTAGCCCGTGTTTCATTACACCTTATCGAATTAAACTATTTTCCAGGTGTTTGATTTGCAGGATGAAAGTTATTCATAATCGAAAACATGATGACTTAATAGGGTTTTGATAAGGTCCAAGTTCACCCATTTGAAATTGTAGATACCAGAAGGTTTCAAAACTCAAAGACAACCTATAAGGTTATTCACACAGAGTCCCATATTCTTTGGAGTGTTTTTATGGCAGAAGAAGTCGCTAGAGTCCAAATGGATGCATATGATGTTTGCAGACATTATAATAATGAAATCCTATCTTCTACGCATCTGATCTCAAGAACCTCGGCTCTAGGGTTCTGTGTATTCTTCCAAATCATCACCTGGCAATTCCATTTCCTTAATGGCCACACCAAGGTCTTCTAGTTGTTGAAGAAGCCCAAAACTTGGTGTGAACAAAGGAAGATGAGGATATGAAGAGTGTTCTTTGTTACAGTCTTGGCTTATATCTATTTCATTAACCTCTTGTGCAACATCATAAAAGGAGGATCGCTTCATATCCAACACTCAAATTGGTTTCAAATATGCCATTCCTTGGGGGTAGAATAGGGTTTGGAATGAGTACATTGATCATTTCCAAAATTTGAGAAGAATACCCAGACAGGATGATACTTACCTTCTTTGTCTCCCTTTATCAAAGATTTTAGATACAATGGTAAATTCTATAGCGCTATGCTCTCTATTCATCATTTATTGGTAAATGCAGATGAGTGTATGGTTATCGACAATAAAGCCATGTATGACATTTTTCTTCCAGGGCTCTTGATCTTCTAAAAGTAGTTTTCTCTATTGTTTCATGTGTTTGTGAATTGCAAAATACAATAGATTAAGAGCAAAGGAATTTTCTACCAAATGCCGAGATGATTCAGAAAGGAGTTTTTCTATTGCAACTTGGTCTTCGAAAAATGCCATGGGTATTTCAAAGCAAATAGACTGCTGCAAGAGAACTCTTAAAACAACAGATAGACCAAAGGAATCTCAGAAAACTACAAATATGTAGACTTGTAGAAGCTTATAAAGAAATCTCCAATCTGTCTTGTGGACATTTGGAGTCCTATAGACCTTCTTCAGTTATGGCAGAAACACAAATATCATCAAGTCGAGAGAGAAGCTATATTTTACAAGGAAGGGAACTCTCATTTAAATATCAAGAAAATCAAACAGGAGATTGACATTGAAAAGAATGAAGAACAAAATTTTCACCAGCACAGGAGGCATAGTTATAACGAATTATTCATTGAAAAGAAGAGCTTTCATCGGCTAATTAGCAAATTCTAAGGCAAAATAGCTGGCGAAACCGCAGAGTAAGAATTTTGAAGATTTGAGCTCGAACAGAGCAGTTTTTGGGTGATTTAAAGGATAAGAGGACATCTAAAATATGAATCACCAAATCATAAAATATTTGGTTTCAAGGTTTTGTGGAGATATATGAGGTAGAGACCCACATGGTCCACCAACTGGTGAAAGATTTTATCCACTGAAGACATTTGTCTTTCTCATTATCAACACATCCGAGACACAACAAATAAAGGAGACAAGATATCGAAGACAAACTTTGAAGACAGTTCGATTCATAGGAACTATATCTTTAGTTATCCTATTGTATTTAGTTTTGTTTTCTGTTTTCTATATTTAGAAATCCAGATCCATTTTTCTGGGATCTAAGATCTGTTGTAAAAGATATACATACCTATCATTTTGATAGAGAATGGGGTCGATTTTGGATACAGGAACTATACCTTTGTAACATACTTTTCATATGATAATACAGATCACAAGTTTCTCTCTCTATTAATGAGATGACTGTCATCTCATTAGTCAGTTCATAACTTGAATAATAGTTTCTTACATTGTTTATTAAACCCATCATTGTGTATCTAGTTTATAAGCATTGTCTTCTTCACCCACTTAAAGATATTATCTGATTATTGATCCTTGAGGGCATTGGTTTATTTGATTATTCATTTTGACTGTATAGATACTATATTGTAGTTGAGTTATCCCATTGATCCACACATACAAAAAAAAGTTTACTTTAAGCTACCAAGCATCTTTGTCTTACAACCTCAAAGAGTTTCTTGGAGTGATAACAAATTGGCGCTGTTGCCAGGGAAAGGAGATTGAAGCTCAACTTTCCTGGGAGACTGAAGCTCAGCTTTCCTGGGAGACTGAAGCTCAGCTTTCCTGGGAGACAACACAGAGCTGATCCATTGATGATAGACAAGGATCAGACATCAGAATCGATTGTAATCGTCTATCTGCCGACTCCATGAAGGACAAATTCAGTGGCAACTCCACAACATTTAGATTTCAAAAGAATTTTCTACTCTTTTGGATCGAAGGCTTGCACCTCTCATTTTTTCTTCGGTTCCTGGTTTCCCACATCCAGTACTTGATATGTCAGAATGGGGAGTTTTTCTGCATATCTTCAAGGAGAGCAAAGAAGAAAATCCTACAGAACACCTCCTCAATTTTCATGAGTGCATGGATCTATTAGATCTGTAGCATGAAGATGTTCATCTATTCATTTTATGGTGATGCACGTCAGTGGTATTTTTATTTACCTCCTTCTAGTATTTCATCATTGAAGGATTTTCACAGAGCATTCACTAAGCACTACAAAAGTTATTTTTCAAATGAGTTTTCATTTGATAATTGTTGTGATGAATATGAATTACATTGTAAGATTGAAGATGTAAATATAGAAAGATCTCTCCCTCATAATATGCAACAACCCTTTAATGATATTCAAGATGTTGTGTTTTCCCATCAACATGAACTACAAATGGATAATAAAGGAACTAAACACTCTCTTACTATATTTAAGTCTAATTGTTATGAATTTGAAGAGCTAGTTTCTTTAGCTACACAAAGAGATGATCAGAAATGTATACATGTTGTGGTTAATGATAGCTTTGAAGAGTATGTTGCAATAGGGGACATCTATCATTGTAACCAAGATATTGATGATCTTCAGGAGGATAACCATAGCATTGATGCTTTTGACATTGTATCAAATGCATCTACTGACTTAGGTTGTCATGAAGATTAGATTGTCCCCTTTGAAAACCAGAAAGATGATTATCATATTGACACATTAGCAGGTGACAGTTTCAGATCTGTAGCAGATTCTAAGGGAAACCCTCAGTTTTCTTATTTGCAAACCAAAGCATATCAGTAGTTGAGTTTGTATTTTCATTTGACAGAGGAAGAACAGTCTACATTCAGTATTGACATCAGTGAAGGCAACAAGCAACAAGATTTCAGTTTTCAGTTGGAACAACAACATAAAGAGGTATTTATTTGTGGATTTGATGACCCTATTGCCGATTATTTGGAGACTATGAGCAGCTTAAATATCAAAATATTTTTTCCAGGAGAAGGACAGTTATGTCATCTTTTCCAATTGCATTTCTACTTGTTATGGTTTCTTATATTTTTGGGGTCAAGATCAAGCATGATGTCAACAAATCAGTTTCTTACATAACTTGATTGGAAGCATGATTTCACTTGATAAGAGGTAGTACTGTTGGTTATTGTAGGGGTAGGTACGAGAATAAAATCTTCATACGAGCAGGTAGATTGCTTTTAGGTTTCTTGAATAAGCAGACAGGCTGCAAGTTTTCAGGAGATCGGTTGCACAGGTCTTGAATATTTTCAGAGAATGAGTTTCACAGACCAGATGACTCCATAGCCCAATGGTAAAGGCGACTGGAACTACTATGTTCTTGGATACCTCGCAGTGAGGTCTCCATCCTAGCTGGAGCCAGATGTTAGCGATCAAAATAAAATGGGTTTTTGAGAGCATTTTTATCTCTCTCTCTCTTTGTTTCACTCATTTTCCTTCTTAGCCTTTTGCCAGCGTCTTATCCTCCACCTTCATCCAGATTTTGAGTGATCAATTTAGCCTAACATCCTTTGATTCTCTCCTCTTAACTTGCATTATAAAACATAAAAAATTATTACATATCCTAATTCCTAGTTTTATTCTTTTTTAGATTTGCATTGATTTTGTTATTAGAATAAAATATGAAATGGTGAATGCTTGAAATGATTCTAAAACCAAAGATTAATCCCTAGTTCATATTCACAATTCACATATGAACCAAGTCATGGTTTAAGTTATATCCATTTCACCAATGTAATTCGAGTCCATATGCCACACAAACATACCAAGCCATGAAATATACAACCCAACACGCAATGCCTAGCCCATGTTTCATTACACCTTATCGAATTAAACTATTTTCCAGGTGTTCGATTTGTAGGATGAAAGTTATTCATAATCAACAACATGATGACTTCATAAGGTTTTGATAAGGGTCGAGTTCACCCATTTGAAATTGCAGATACCAGAAGGTTTCAAAACTCGAAGAGAACCTATAAGGTTATTCACACAGAGTCCCAAATTCCTTGGAGCATTTTTATGGATGAAGAAGTCGCTAGGGATTACGATGCAGAGGCCAAATGGATGCATATGATGTTTATAGATGTTATAATAATGAAATTCCAACTTCTGAGCATCTGGTCTCAAGCACCTTGGCTCTGGGTTTCTGTGTATTCTTACAAATCATCACCTGTCAATTTTCTTTCTTGAATGGCCACACTGAGGTCTTCCAGTTGTTGAAGAAGACCAACACTTGCTGCGAAAAAAGGCATATGAGGATATGAAGAGTGTGCTTTGTTACATTATTGGCTTATATCTATTTCATTAACCTCTTGTGCAACATCATAAAAGGAGGATCGCTTCATATCCAACGCTCAAATTGGTTTCAAATATGCCATTCCTTGGGGGTAGAATGGGGTTTGGAATGAATACATTGTTCATATCCAAGATTCGAGAAGAATACCCAGACATGATGATACTTACCTTATTTGTCTCCCTTTATCAAAGATTTTAGATACAGTGGTAAAATTCTACAACACTATGCTCTCTACTCATCATTTAGTGGTAAATGTAGATGAGTGTATGGTTATCGACAATAAAGCCATGTATGACATTTTTCTTCCAGGGCTCTTGATCTTCTAAAAGCAATTTTATCTTTTGTTTCATGTGTTTATGAATTGCAAAATACAATAGATTAAGAGAAAATGAATTTTCTACCAAATGTTGAGATGATTCAAAAAGGATTTTTTCTATTTCAACTTGGTCTTCGAAAAATGCCATGGGTATTTCAAAGAAAATAGACTGCTGCAAGAGAAGTCTTTAAAAAACAAATAGAACAAAGGACTCTAAGAAAACTACAAAGATGTAGACTTGTAGAAGTTTATAAAGAAACCTCCAATCTCTCTTGTAGACATTTGGGGTCCTATAGACCTTCTTCAGTTATGGCAGAAACATAAACATCATCAACTCGAGAGAGAAGTTCTATTTTACAAGGGAAATCTCATTTAACTATCAAGAAAATCAAACAGGAGATTGACATTGAAAAGAATGAAGAACTGAATTTTCACCAGCACAGGAGGTGCAGTTATAACCAATTAGCCATTAAAAAGTAGAGCTTTCATCAACTGATTAGCAAATTCTAAGGTGGAATAGCTGGTGAAACCACAGAGTAATAATTTTGAAGATTTGAGCTCAAACATAGCGGTTTTTGGGTGATTTAAAGGATAAGAGAACATCTAAAAGATGAATAACCAAATCATAAAATATTTGGTTTCAATGTTTTGTGGAGATATATGAGGTAGAGGCCCACATGGTCCATTAAGATTTTGTTCACAGCTGGTGAAATATTTCAGCCACTGAAGACATGTGTCTTTCTCATTATCAACACATCAGAGACACAACAAATAAAGGAGACCATATGTCAAAGACAAACTTTGAAGACAGTTTGATTCATAGGAACTAGATCTTTAGTTATCCTATTGTATTTAGTTTTGTTTTCTAGTTTCTATATTTAGAAATCCAGATCCATTTTTAGGGGATATAAGATCTGTTGTAAAAGATATAAATACCTATCATTTTGATAGAGCATGGGGTCGATTTTGGATACATGAACTTGTTGGCAAATATTGAACAAGCAATGGACACGTGTTGATGGTTGTTGTCATTAATGGCAATAGTGGAGACAATAGGATAAGAAGGATAAAACCCCATGGGGATTTGGAAGTAAAAGCTCAGAAGGAATAGCTTTGAAGAAAATGCGCGCAGCAAGAGATTACAGAGGAAAAAGGAAGACAGAGATCTAGTGACCGTTGGATCCCATTTAAATTTCCCGAAAAGCCGATAGCCTTCAGATCTTCAGAAGCTGCACAGAGGTTAAACGCAGGGGTTAAGTCCTACTGTGCAGAGGTGAAATCCCAAAGGATTAGGGACCGTCCATTTGCAAGGACAGGTGGCATAGAATTGAGCACTATCGGAGTTATGCTCATCGGCGAATCGAGAATCAGAGTTTCATGAGTCCCGTGTTCAATCACAACGAAAACACCGAAATCGCAATATGTGATTTCACGATTTGATCGTAGCCATTAAAGAAAGAATGATCTGGACCGTTGAATCTCTGCATGAAGTGCGAGTATTGGTATGGTTGTGGAGATGACTCAGTAATCGTTGGATCCAAGCGCAAGACCCGATCATCGTTGGATCAGAGATAATCTGCATGCCTTTTAAAGAACAAGGATAAGTGGGAGTATTCACGATGTGCAAAATCCCGATCTAATCTGAGCCGTTGAGCTAGAAGTAATATGAACCATTGAATCTATGCATGAAGAATCGGGAATCGGGAATCGACACCTTGCAATGTCAAAATCTCTTGACAATGAGAAACCCGAAATCGCGAAATGCGATTTCGCGAATTTATCTCAGCCGTTAAATAAAGAAAGAGATGAGGACCGTTAATCAAACTCTACGTCGTAGTTTCGCGAATCAGGAGATGGAAAGGATTGCAACATATCGCGACATAATCGTAGCTGTTGAGCCGAAATTACATCTGGATTGTTGATTCAACCGATATATGTAATTCTGCGTATCGAGATTTATAAGTGAAGTTTAACATCGCAAATTCTGAAATCACGATGGGTGAAATGCCGATTGGATCTGATCCGTTGGATCAAATATTGATCGGAGGGTCACTGCTCTCTCTCTGAGTTAACGACAGAGTATGATTTCTGTTAATGAAACAGACTCATTATGAAGAATTAGTTAGCGTTTCAGATGACGATTCGGTTGCTTAGATAGTTGTCATTGTTCTTGCCGAAGGAGAGGGGAAGTGGAACCGTCAAGGCAGGATGTATAAAAGAAAATGAGTGACACTGTATGAAAAGTGTGGTTCTGCGTGGAAAAAGAATGAAATAGTAAGAAAAGAAGGAGAAAGGAGAAGGAGTTAAGGAGGAAGTCTAATTGATATACAGAATGAAATGAATTGAATATGTGTATTGGAGAAAAGGACAGGCAGAGCAGATGAAATACAGAGCAGAAGAACAGAACGAGTTGAAGAAGAGTAGAATGGCAAAAACGAGAAGATGTTGAGCAGAACAATAGAGCAAAGCAGAAGCAGAGCAGAATGATAGAGCAAGCAGCAGGAGACAAGATTTACAGAACAAAGTAAAATTGGTATGAACTGTTTTATCTGTAAAGTTGAATGTTTATTTTGTCATTGATATTCTAGGGAGGTTGGGAGGTGCTCGGGAGGACTATTGTCCTCAGAAGTTCAAGTGGGTGCTTGAACATAGGAAGTTGTAGCTTCCATATGGTTGCAGCCAGAGAAACTAGGGTGGCAGGGTGGTGCTAGGGAGAACAGATGTTCTTTGTTATGCAGGTTGGAGCCTGTGTAAATGGAAGTCAGTGCTTCCATCCAGTTGGTGCTGGAATAATCAGGAAGTTGGTGCTTCCATCCAGTTGGTGCTGGAATAAACAGGGAGTTGGTGCTTCCTTCTAGTGGGTGCTAGAG
>JZKD02S1672772.1:246807-266670 GCA_000966675.3 Picea glauca
TCTAGTGGGTGCTAGAGAAACCAGAGAGTTGGAGCTCTCAAACAAGTTGCAACTTGTAAAACAGAGGTAGCAGCCTCACATTGAGTTGGTGCTCAATTGTAAATGATGTACATAATAGAAAAAGACCGCCTATCATTTCGAAGAAGAAGAGGTTTTCTCCCTTTATGGGTTTCCTCGTGAAAATCTGTCTCTGTCTGTATTTTATGTGTGACTGATGATCTTTTCTCTTACTATCCATATGCTGTATGATTGGTTGATGACATATGAAGAAATCTTAATAATTATTTAAAAGGCATAAAATTGTTTAAGCTTATAAACATCTGATTCACCCCCCCCCCCCCCTCTCAGTTGTTCTAGTATTTCCAATAGAACTAAACCTTTGTAACAGACTTTTCATATGATAATACAGATCACAAGTTTCTCTCTCTATTAATGTCATATTTCCACCCTTCTTCAACACTCTTATTCAAGTTGTTTTAACTGAAAAATGACTATCATCTCATTAGTCAGTTCATAACTTGATTAATAGTTTCTTACATTGTTTATTAAAACCATCATTGTGTATTTGGTTTATAAGCACTGTCTTCTTCACCCACTTAAAGCTATTATATGATTATTGATCCTTGACGGCATTGGTTTATTTGATTATTCATTTTGAATGTCTAGATACTATATTGTAGTTGAGTTATCTCATTGATCCACACATAGAAAAACACAAAAACACGTTTACTTTAAGTTACCAAGCATCTTTTTCATACAACCTCAAAGAGTTTCTTGGAGTGATAACAAATTGGCATCGTTGTCGAGGAAAGTAGATTGAAGCTCATCTTTCCTAGGAGACGACACAGAGCTGATCCATTGATGATAGACAAGGATCATACATCAGAATCGGTTGTAATAATCTATCTGGCGACTCCATGAAGTATGGATTCAATGGTGACTCCACAACATTCCTATATCAAAAGAATTTTCTGTTCTTTTGGCTTGGAGGTTTGCACCTCTCAGTTTTTCTTCAGTTCCTGGTTTGTCACATCCAGTACCTGATATGTCAGAATCGGGAGATTTGCTGCCTATCTTCAAGGAGAGAAAAGAAGACAATCCTACAAAATACCTCCTCAAGTTTCATGAGTGCATGGATTTATTAGATCTGCAGCATGGAGATGTTCGTATGAAGATGTTCATGTATTCATTTCATGGTGATGCACGTCAATGGTATTTTTCTTTACCTCCTTCCATAATTTCATCATTGAAGGATTTTCACAGAGCATTCACTGAGCACTGCAAAATCTATTTTTCGAATGAGTTTGCATTTGATAATTGTTGTGATGAATATGAATTACATTGTAAGCTTGAAGATGTAAATATAGAAATATCTCTCCCTCATAATATGAAAAAACCCTTTAATGATCTTCAAGATGTCGTGTTTTCCCATCAGCATGAACTACAAATGAATAATAAAGGAACTGAATGCTCTCTTACTATCTTTAAGTCTGATTGTTATGAATTTGAAGAGCTAGTTTCTTTAGCTACACAGAGAGATGATTAGAAATGTATACATGTTGTGGTTAATGATAGCTTTGAAGAGTATGTTGCAATAGGGGACATCTATCATTGTAACCAAGATATTGATGATCTTCAAGAAGATAACCATAGCATTGATTCTTTTGACATTGTATCAAATGCATCTACTGACTTAGGTTGTCATGAAGATGAGATTTTCCCCTTTGAAAACTCGAAAGATGATTATCAGATTGACACATTAGCAGGTGATAGTTTCAGATTTACAACAGATTCTAAGGGAAGCCCTTACTTTTCTGATTTACATACCAAGGCAGATCAACAGTTGAGTTTGTATTTTCATTTGACAGAGGAAGAACAATCCACATTCAGTATTGACATCAGTGAAGGCAACAAGAAATAGGATTTCAGTTTTCAGTTGGAACAACAACATAAAGAGGTATTTCTTTGTGGATTTGATGACCCTATTGCCAATTATTTGGATATTATGAGCAGCTTAAATATCAAAATATTTTTTCCAGGAGAAGGACATTTCTGTCATCTTTTCCAATTGCATTTCCACTTGTTATGGTTTCTTATATTTTTGGGGTCAAGATCAAGCATGATGTCAACAAATCAGTTTCTTACATGGCTTCATTGAAAGCATGATTTCACTTGATAAGGGGAAGTACTGTCGGTTAGTGTATGGGTAGAAAGGAGAATAAAATCTTCATACGAGTAGGTAGATTGCTTTCATTTTTCTTGAATAAGCAGGCATGCTACAAGTTTTCAAGAGATCGGTTGCACAGGTATTGAATATTTTAAGAGAATGAGTTTCACATACCAGATGACTCGATAGACCAATGGTAAAGGCGACTAGAACTACTAGGTTCTTGGATACCTTGTAGGGAGGTCTCCATCCCAGCTGAAGCCATATGTTAGCGATCAAAATAAAATGGGTTTTTGAGAGCGTTTCTCTCTCTCTCTCTCTCTCTCTCTCTCTCTCTCTCTCTCTTTGTTTCACTCATTTTCCTTCTTATCCTTTGGCCATCATCTTATCCTCAACCTTTATCCATCTTTTGAGTGATAACTTTAGCCTAGCATCCTTTGATTCTCTCCTCTTAACTTGCATTACAAAACATAAAAAATTATTACATATCCTAATTCCTAGTTTTATTCTTTTTTAGATTTGCATTGATTTTGTTATTAGAATAAAATATGAAATGGTGAATGCTTGAAATGATTCGAAAACCAAATCCTAATCCCTAGTTGATATTCAAAATTCACATATGAGCCAAGTCATGGTTTAAGTTATATCCATTTCACCAATGTAATTCGAGTCCATATGCCGCACAAACATACCAAGCCATGCAATATACAACCCAACACGCAATGCCTAGCCCATGTTTCATTACACCTTATCAATTTAAACTATTTTCTAGGTGTTTTATTTGCAGGATGAAAGTTATTCATAATTGACAGCATGATGACTTCATAGGGTTTTGATAAGGGCCGAGTTCACCCATTTGAAATTGCAGATACCAGAAGGTTTCAAAACTCGAAGACAACCTGTAAGGTT
This sequence comes from Picea glauca, assembly GCA_000966675.3. Taxonomy (NCBI): domain Eukaryota; kingdom Viridiplantae; phylum Streptophyta; class Pinopsida; order Pinales; family Pinaceae; genus Picea; species Picea glauca. The sequence goes on from JZKD02S1672772.1 coordinate 249,884, forward strand.
ATTCACACAGAGTCCCAAATTGTTTGGATCGTTTTTATGGAAGAAGAAGTCGCTAGGCCTTAGGATACAGAGGCCAAATGGATGCATATCATGTTTGAAGATGTTATAATAATGAAATCCCATCTTCTGAGCATCCGATATCAAGCACCTTGACTATGGGGTTCTGTGTATTCTTCCAAATCATCACCTGGTAATTCCGTTTCCTGAATGGCCACATTGAGGTCTTCCAGTTGTTGAAGAAGACCAACACTTGTTGCGAACAAAGCTAGATGAGGATATGAAGAGTGCTCTTTGTTACATTCTTGGCTTATATCTATTTCATTAACATCTTCTGCAACATCATAAAAGGAGGATCACTTCATATCCAATGCTCAAATTGGTTTCAAAAATGCCATTCCTTGGGGGTAGAACAGGATTTGGAATGAGTACATTGCTCATATCCAAGATTCGAGCAGAATACCTAGACAGGATGATACTTACCTTCTTTGTCTCCTTTTATCAACTATTTTAGATACACTGGTAAAATTCTATAGCGTTATGCTCTCTATTCATCATTTAGTGGTAAATGCAGATGAGTGTATGGTTATCGAAAATAAATCCATGTATGACATTTTTCTTCCAGGGCTCTTGATCTTCTAAAAGCATTTTTCTCTATTGTTTCATGTGTTTATGAATTGAAAAATACAATAGATTAAGAGAAAAGGAATTTTATGCCAAATGATGAGATGAGTCAGAAAAGAGTTTTTCTATTGCAACTTTGTCTTCAGAAAATGCCATGGGTATTTCAAAGAAAATAGAGTGTTGCAAGAGAAGTATTAAAACAATAGACAGAACAAAGGACTCTTAGAAAACTACAAAGATGTAGACTTGTATAAGCTTATAAAGAAACCTCTAATCTGTCTTGTGGACATTTGGAGTCCTATAGACCTTCTTCAGTTATGGAAGAAATACAAACTCATCAAGTCGAGCGAGTAGATATATTTTATAAGGAAGGGAACTCTCATTTAACTATCAAGAAAATCAAACAGGAGATTGACATTGAAAAGAATGAAGAACAATTTTTTCACCACCACAGGAGACGCAGTTATAACCAATTAGTCGTTGAAAAGCAGAGCTTTCATCGGCTAATTAGCAAATTCTAAGGAGGAATAGCTGGTGAAACCGCAGAGTAAGAATTTTGAAGATTTGAGCTCGAACAGAGTGGTTTTTGGGTGTTTTAAAGGATAAGAGGACATCTAAAAGATGAATCACCAAATCATAAAATATTCGGTTTCAAGGTTTTGTGGAGATATATGAGGTAGAGGCCCGCATGGTCCACTAAGATTTTGTTCACAGCTGGTGAAATATTTTAGACACTAAAGACATGTGTCTTTATCATTATCGACACATCAGAGACACAACAAATAAAGGAGACCAGATGTCTAAGACAAACTTTGAAGACGGTTCAATTCATATGAACTAGATCTTTAGTTATCCTATTGTATTTAGTTTCTTTTTCTGTTTTCTATATTTAGAAATCCATATCCATTTTTATGGGACCTGAGATCTGTTGTAAAATATAAAAATACCTATCATTTTGATAGAGCATGGGGTCGATTTTGGATATAGGAACTATACCTTTGTAACAAACTTTTCATATGATAATACAGATCACAAGTTTCTCTCTCTATTAATGTCATATTTCCACCCTTCTTCTGCACTCTTATTCAACTTATTTTAACTGCAAAATGACTATCATCTCATTAGTCAGTTCATAACATGATTAATAGTTTCTTACATTGTTTATTAAACCCATTATTATGTATCTAGTTGATAAGCATTGTCTTCTTCACCCACTTAAAGCTATTATCTGATTATTGATACTTGAGGGCATTGGTTTATTTGATTATTCATTTTGACTGTCTGGATACTATATTGTAGTTGAGTTATCCCATTGATCCACACATACAAAAACACAAAAACAAGTTTACTTTAAGTTACCAAGCATCTTTGTCTTACAACCTCAAAGAGTGTTTTGGAGTGATAACAAATTGGCGCCATTGCCGAGGAAAGGATACTAAAGCTCATCTTTCCTGGGAGATGACACAAAGCTAATCCATTGATGATAGACAAGTACCAAACATCAAAATCGGTTGTAGTCATCTATCTGGCGATTCCATGAAGGACAGATTCAATGGTGGCTCCACAACATTCAGATGTCAAAAGCATTTTCTGCTCTTTTGGCTCGGAGGTTTGCACCTCTCATTTTTTCTTCAGTTCCTGGTTTCCCACATCCAGTACTTGATATGTCAGAATGGGGAGATTTTTTGTCTATCTTCAAGGAGAGAAAAGAAGACAATCCTGTAGAACACCTCCTCAAGTTTCATGAGTGCATGGATCTATTAGATTTGTAGCATGAAGATGTTCATGTATTCATTGTATGGTGAAGCACGTCAATGGTATATTTCTTTACCTCCTTCCAGCATTTCATCATTGAAGGATTTTCACAGAGCATTCATTGAGCACTGCAAAAGGTATTTTTCATATGAGTTTGCATTTGATAATTGTTGTGAGGAATCTGAATTACATTGTAAGCTTGAATATGTAAATATAGAAAGATCTCTCCCTCATAATATGCAACAACCCTTTAATGATCTTCAATATGTTGTGTTTTCCCATCAACATGAACTACAAATGGATAATAAAGGAACTGGACACTCTCTTACTATCTTTAAGTCTGATTGTTATGAATTTTAAGAGTTGGTTTCTTTAGCTACATAGAGAGATGATCAGAAATGTATACATGTTGTGGATAATGATAGCTTTGAAGAGTATGTTGCAACAAGGGACATCTATCATTGTAACCAAGATATTGATGATCTTCAGGAGGATAACCATAGCATTGATGCTTTTGACATTGTATCAAATGCATCTACTGACTTAGGTTGTCTTGAAGATGAGATTGTCCCCTTTGAAAACCCGAAAGATGATTATCATATTGACACATTAGCAGGTGATAGTTTCAGATCTGCAGCAGATTCTAAGGGCAGCCTGTAGTTTTCTGATTTGTAGAGCAAGGCAGATTAGCAGTTGAGTTTGTATTTTCATTTGACGGAGGAAGAACAATCCACATTCAGTGTTGACATCAGTGAAGGCAACAAGCAACAGTATTTCAGTTTTTAGTTGGAACAACGGAATAAAGTGGTATTTCTTTATGGATTCGATGACCCTATTGCCGATTATTTGGAGATTATGAGAATCTTAAATCAGGAGAAGGATAGTTCTATCATCTTTTCCAATTACATTTCTGCTTGTTATGGTTTCATATATTTTTTGGGTCAAGATCAAGCATGATGTCAACAAATCAGTTTCTTACATGGCTTCATTGGAAGCATGATTTCACTTGATAAGAGGCAGTACTGTCGGTTAGTGTAGGGGTAGGCAGGAGAATAAACTCTTCATACAAGTAGGTAGATTGCTTTCAGTTTTCTTAAATAAGCAGGCAGGCTGCAAGTTTTTAGTAGATCGGTTGCACAGGTCTTGAATATTTTTAGAGAATGATTTTCACATGCCAGATGACTCCATAGCCCAATGGTAAAGGTGACTGAAACTACTAGGTTCTTGGACACCTCGTAGGGAGGTCTCCATCCCTGCTGGAGCCAAATGTTAGCGATCAAAATAAAATGGGTTTTTGAGAGCGTTTTTATCTCTCTCTCTTTGTTTCACTCATTTTCCTTCTTAGTCTTTTGCCAACGTCTTATCCTCCACCTTCATCCATCTTTTGAGTGATCACTTTAGCCTAGAATCCTTTGATTCTCTCCTCTTCACTTGCATTACAAGACATAAAAAATTATTACATATCCTAATTCCTAGTTTTATTCTTTTTTAGATTTGCATTGATTTTTTTATTAGAATAAACTATGAAATGGTGAATGCTTGAAATGATTCTAAAACCAAAGCCTAATCCCTATTTCATATTCACAATTCATATATGAGCCAAGTAATGGTTTAGGTTATATCCATTCCACCAATGTAAGTCGAGTACATATGCCACACAAACATACCAAGCCATGCAATATACAACCCAACACGCAATGCCTAGCCTGTGTTTCATTACACCTTATTGAATTAAAATATTTTCTAGGTGTTCAATTTGTAGGATGAAAGTTATTCATAATCGACAGCATGATGACTTCATAGGGTTTTGATAAGGGCTGAGTTCACCCGTTTGAAATTGTAGATACTAGAAGGTTTCAAAACTCGAAGACAACCTGTAAGTTTATTCACACAGAGTCCCAAATTCTTTGGAGCATTTTTATGGAAGAAGAAGTCACTAGGGCTTATGATGTAGAGGCCAAATGGATGCATATGATGTTTTTATATGTTATAATAATGAAATCCCAGCTTCTGAGCATTCGGTCTCAAGCACCTCGGATTTGGGGTTCTGTGTATTCTTCCAAATCATCACCTGGAAATTTTGTTTCCTAAATGGCCATGCCGAGGTCTTCCAGTTGTTGAAGAAGCCCAACACTTGCTCCGAAAAAAGGAAGATGAGGATATGAAGAGTGTTCTTTGTTACATTCTTGGCTTATATCTATTTCATTAACCTCTTGTGCAACATCATAAAAGGAGGATCGCTTCATATCCAGTGCTCAAATTGGTTTCAAATATGCCATTCATTGGGGGTAGAACGGGGTTTGGAATGAGTACATTGCTCGTATCCAAGATTCGAGAAGAATACCCAGACAAGATGATACTTACCTTCTTTTTCTACCATTATCAAAGATTTTAGATACAGTGGTAAAATTCTACAACACTATGCTCTATATTCATCATTTAGTGGTAAATGCAGATGAGTGTATGGTTATCGATAATAAAGCCATGTATGACATTTTTCTTCTAGGGCTCTTGATCTTCTAAAAGAAATTTTCTGTACTGTTTCGTGTGTTTATGAACTGCAAAATACAATAGATTAAGAGAAAAGGAATTTTTTGCCAAATGCTAAGATGATTCAAAAAGGATTTTTTCTATTGCAACTTGGTCTTCGGAGAATGTCATGGGTACTTCAAAGAAAATAGAATACTGCAAGAGAAGTCTTAAAACAACAGAGAGACCAAAGGACTCTCAGAAAACTACAAATATGTAGACTCGTAGAAGCTTATAAAGAAACCTCCAATCTGTCTTGTGGACATTTGGAGTCCTATAGACCTTCTTCAGTTATGGAAGAAACAAAAACATCATCAAGTCGAGAGAGAAGCTATATTTTACAATGAAGGGAACTCTCATTTAACTATCGATAAAATCAAAAAAGAGATTTACATTGAAAAGAATGAAGAACATAATTTTCACCAACACAGGAGGCATAACTATAACCAATTAGTCGTTGAAAAGCAGATCTTTCATCGGCTAATTAGAAAATTCTAAGGCATAATAGCTGGTGAAACTGCAGAGTAATAATTTTGAAGATTTGAGCTCAAACAGAGTGGTTTTTGGGTGATTTAAAGGATAAGAGGACATCTAAAAGATGAATAATCAAATCATAAAATATTTGGTTTCAAGGTTTTGTGGAGATATATTGGGTAGAGGCCCACGTGGTCCATTAAGATTTTGTTCACAGCTGGTGAAAGCTTTCAACCACTGAAGACATGTGTCTTTCTCATTATCGAGACATCAGAGACACAAAAAATAAAGGAGACCATATGTTGAAGACAAACTTTGAAGACAGTTTGATTCATAGGAACTAGATCTTTAGTTATCCTATTGTATTTAGTTTTGTTTTTTGTTTTCTATATTTAGAAATCCAGATCCATTTTTCTGGGATCTAAGATCTGTTGTAAAATATATAAATACCAATCATTTTGATAGATCATGGGGTCAATTTTGGATATAGGAACTATACCTTTGTAACATACTTTTCATATGATAATACATATCACAAGTTTCTCTCTCTATTAATGTCAGATTTCCACCCTTCTTTTGCACTCTTATTCAAGTTGTTTTAACTACAAAATGGCTTTCATCTCATTAGTCAGTTCATAACTTGATTAATAGTTTCTTACATTGTTTATTAAACCCACCATTGTTTATTTGGTTTATAAGCATTGTCTTCTTCACCCACTTAAAGTTATTATCTGATTATTGATCCTTGAGGGCATTGGTTTATTTGATTATTCATTTTGACTGTCTGGATACTATATTGTAGTTGAGGTATCCCATTGATCCACTCATACAAAAAGACAAAAACAAGTTTACTTTAAGTTACCAAGCATGTTTGTCTTACAACCTCAAAGAGTTTCTTCGAGTGATAACACCTTCCTTTGCAAGGAAGTGATGGGGTGAGATATTCTCGAAAACCCTGCAATGAACCTTTTGTGGTATCTAGATAGACCCATGAAGGATCTGATGTCTTTCACATTCTTAGGTGTTGTCCACCATTTAATGGCCTCAATATTTTTAGGTTCCACTGCTATCCCTTATTTAGATATGATATGCCCCAAATACTGAATTATGTTTTGATAAAATGAGCACTTACTCAATTTGGCATACAACTTGACGCTCTCTTAGCACTTGCAAAACCATCCTCAAATGATTCTTATGCTCTTCTTCTGATTTGGAATATACAATGATGTCATCCAGAAAGACAATGACACAATTGTCTAAATATTCCCAGAAAACACCATTCATTAAGCACATAAAAACAATTGGTGCATTTGATAACCCAAATGACACCATTGTTAACTCATAATGAGCATACCTTTTCTTAAAGGTGGTATTACTGAAATCTTCATCTCTAATCATTACTTGATGATATCCTGACCTAAGGTCAATATTTGAGAATATCTTTGCATCCTTCAACTCATCAAAGAGATCATCGATCCTTGGAAAAGGATACTTGTTCCTTATAGTCACTTTGTTCAACTGTTTGAAATCGATGCACAATATCAATGTCCCATCTTTCTTCTTCAAAAAAAAGACTGGGGCACCCTGAGGTGACACACTTGGGAGTATATACCCCTTCTATAGAAGTTATTCAAGATGAATTTGTAACTCCTTCATCTCTCGTGTGCTCATTTTGTAAGGAGTCTTTGATACTGGATCTACTCCAAGAATTAAATTAATAGAGAAAACAATATCTCTCTTTTGGGGTAGTCTTGGTATCTCCTTGAACACATCTTCAAAATATTCCAATACTGCATGATCCTCCAAATTTTGTACCTTGTTCTTAGATGCTTCCTCCATACGGGCTAGTACAAATATTTGAAAACTCTTCCTATAAAACTTTTTCAGCTGCATTGCTGAGATTTCTCGGACAGTAACTACCGTAGGAATTCCTTGGATTGTTCTTCGGTTTCCTTCCTCATCCAAGCAAGTGAATGCCTTGTCATGAAATTCTAATATGGCATGGTGTTGGTCCAACCAATCCATACCAATTAGGAAATCATATGATCCCAAAGGCAAGTTGTTCAAATCTTCCTTGGTACTCAGTTCATTCATGCCCACTAGACATGATTTAACCAATTCAACAACCTTCCTCTTGGCTCTTGTATCCAGTTGTACCAACCAATATTTCTCATGCTTTATTCTTGGTAATTGAAATATTTCCACAAATTTAGGATCTATATAGCTATGACTGGCCCCCAAAACAATTAAACTAGTAAAGGCATGGTTATTTATCATACCTTCAACTAAATCATGTGTGATTGAAACTCAACTTTCTTGTTGTCCAGGGATGCATAGATACTTGGTACACTTCTACCCATGTCCTCCATTGTTTCTTCTTGATGAACATTGTGGACAACTCTCACCTTGTCATTTATGTGAGGAAAATATTTATACTTTTGGTATCCCTTATAGCCCCAACATTGAATGCATGGATTCCTTGAACTTTGCTCACCTACCTCAACCATTTTATGCTCTCTAAAAGATGGTTGTCCTTGAGGACTATTTCTGAAAAATGGAGGCTTGTTTCCCTTCTACCTTTGTTCCTTCTTGAAGTTATTCTTTTCCTCCCAAGTATTCTAGAAGGTAGGATTTCCTTTTTTCTGATCATATAAGAATTTTTCTCTCCTTATAGTTTCTTCTAGAGTCTTGGGACATATTGGATTTTATCATTGATGAAAGATGGAAGCCCACTCATGTACCTCTGAATCTTCACTGTCTCATCCTTAATGAAGGAGACATACTTCAACAACTCTAATAATATCCTTTCATATTCATCAATATCCATGCTTCTCAGTTTAAGTTCAAATAACTCTTTCATGTTTCTGTCATAATATCTCTTGGTCAGGTATTTCTTCTCAAAATGCCTCTTGAATTCGTTCCAAATCACATTTTTCTCCCTAGGGTGTTGTACTTACACCAGCTGGTCCCACCACATGGATGACTTTCCTTTAAGCTAGTATATTATCCCACCAATTGATCCCACCACATGGATGCCTTTACTTTCCCTCTGCATGAGAATAATAGTTATGAAATTGTAAGTAATTCCTCATGCCTAGAAGCCATGTCTCAACATCTTCATCCTTCTTATCATCTCCATCAAAAGTAGGAGGTTTGGTCTTATTCATCTCTCCTTTCAAATCATCCACCCTAGACCTCCTATGTTTCTTGACAGGGGATGTACTTGAGCTACTATGTTCTCTCCTATGGGAATTCTTTTGGGAGTGATGGTGATGTGTACTACCACTCATTGATCTTCCTTTCTTCTTAGGGGTCTTGTGACTTCCTAATTTGTTGGGGCCACTCTCCTTATCCAAATTATTTTCAATTATTTCCAGGCTCTGAATTAACTTCATGTTGAAGTCTTCATATTGTTCCTTGGCCTTCATAATCCTCTAATTATCATCCTTATGGCTCTGGACACCTGTCTGCAATATTTTTAGGGTCTCAGCCAAATTTATGTCTTCCTCCCTTTCTCCTCCATGTCCATTGGAGTTGGTTCGTTCCCTGTCCAACTGGACATTCAACCCTCTATTTTTATATTCTTGACTCAATATTACCTGGGTATCATCCATCACTTTTTCACTCTATGTTGACTTTGATTTGACAACTATTAATTCTGCAAAAAAAAATGTGCATCCAACAGAACTTTCCCAGGCTAACTATTCTTAATAATCTCATGGAAACATGTTCCATTCTGATTCATTAATATATCATACTTATTTTCTGTTGTTTCCCTGAGAAATTGATTATTAATATCTGATTTCTGGGTGAACAGTTATCTTCCATTTTTCAATACCTTTCCAATGGCTACTTCCATGTTCAATTCTGAATCCTGTGAAGAAAGTTATGGACAATTAAAAATTGTCTTTTCAATGATGCAATCCATGTGCAACTATTCTCCTTTTTCAAAGATAAAATAGTTCTTGGACCTTTTCTGGACCCACTCATAAGGTTCCCAGACCTTCTTTACTTCTTTTAATGTAGGTCTGAACAATGAATACCCCACATGCTTCCTTCCTAATCCCTATTCTTTCTTTAAAGCAACTTTTTGAGCATTAGCCCTTTTCTTTTCAACCCAAAATCCACATGACCTTAGGCTATAAATTGGTTCTTACTAATATGGCACGTATCCCACTCTTCAGAACTTTGGGCTTCAAAACTTTGGGTTCTTGAAACATCATACACAATTTCTCACGAATTTTAAATTTCTGCATTTCCTCGGGTCCACTTAGTACAGTGCACCCAGGGTGATACATGCCAACAATACAGAGGTGACATGTGGCCCAATCAAATATTGATTCATGTTAGATTCTCATTGGCACAAATGACCTATCAAATGTAATAAACATATGGACATGTGACATGCATATGGTGTTCCACATCGCCCTAGGCGACATCAACATCCACATCATTCTCGTGCTTCTTGACTTTGGAACTTCAGACTTCATAGGTTTCTACCTCATCACTCTATTATTTCCCCAAACATAGAACTAGTGAAGTACTAAACCGATGTCTCTTCGAATCCCTGACGCTTTGGACTTCGACAGTTTTCACAACTTCCTCTAAAATTTCCTCTGAACACTGAGTTTCCAAACTCTGTGGCTTCCTTAGTTCTGTTTTTATTCCATTATGGTGGTAACACATGGCCCCACCGATGAGAAACACGTTTTAGGTCACAATTGGTTCTAAAGTTCTATCAAAGGCACAAAGTAGGTGACATGTGGTAGGAGAGGTTAGGTCTGTGTCACGCTAGGTGACGTCATCATGTCACATCACATTGGTGCTTCAGAACTTCAACACTTCAGGATTCAGAAGTTTTTACTTCCACAAGCTTGTTAACTTTTTAATGTCAAAATTATGAACTACTTTATCTTACAGGGTTCACATAATACATATGTCATCATATAAGATGGTGACACGTGGCCCCACATTTCGAATTTCTTTTGTTCCAAAAAGGTCGTTAAAGTTCCATTCTGACTGATACATGGCAGAACTAAAGAAGTCCACGTCACCCTGGGTGATGTCATCAATTTCATGTCACTTCGGGAATTCAACTTCAGAATTTTGGGAGAATTCACCTTAGTACACCCCATTTATCCTCAACGTCGAACTCCTAAACAAGCCAATCTGCTCCTTGCTTGATCAAATGGTTCTGATCTATCTTTGGTCAAAACCAACGGTCAAGCACTTCTCCCCGATTCTATGGTGTAGATCCACTCTGGGACTTTGGAACTTCGGGCTTCAACCCTTTCTTCTCTATAACATGGAAACTTCACCAAAGTCATGAGGTCCAAAGTACTCAGGGGTTAATCCTCATGCACCTTTCTCTAGATATGACGGTTGTGAAGGATCCTCCTTCTCCCAAATAGATCCCATGGCCCAATTTCAAACCTCATGGCCCAACAAAATGTTGGTTGTGGATTCTTTCTATATTGCCATTCCCTAAGTTGTTATGATTCACAAGCTTCTAAACATAGTCCTAGTGCTCACACAGTGCCTTCTTGGCACCCATGGATGCTCGGAGGTTCAAATTTGTTCCTCTCGACAACAATTCACTCCAATACCTTTGTTTCATTAACCACTAACATGGCCCATCCAAGCTCAGTGTCGAAACCATGGCTCTGATACCATTTTGTAATGTCCCCGACCACCCAACAGGTTGAGCAACTCCATAGAGGAAACATATTTCTTCTCTGATACACACACACACACACACACACACACACACACATATATGTATGATGAAATTTGAAACAAACATAACATTATGTTCATACACATATTCATGTGGAAGAGATAGTAACACATACATGCAATAAACATAGGCAATTCTAATAACATTATAACACATGTACAAGATACACAACATACAATTAAAAATAGAATTGGTACTTATATTTTTATGAGAAGACCACCGACTTCATACAGACCTTCCATGAACCTCCCAGCCTTAGACCACGTTGCTCCAAGCTATCAACAGTGATTCACCCCCGAGATGGGACTAAACTCTACCCAAGGAAAATGAATCCTAGACTAGGTTGAGGCTATGGCCAGAAACTACACAATGAAACTGTAAGGATTCTCTCCAAGGAGCCTACTTACACCCAATTCTAACGGAATCTCATTTCCCACATGCCTATCCCACCCTGGAAATATGCACCTTCATTGTTCCATAGCCGATCGACTGCACCACTTCCCTTCTAGGGCTTCAACAACAGGCTGGATCAAGAATTATGAGAGATTTGTAGATGTTGCTAGACTCCCTCAAGGAGAAATCACTTCCCAGCAAACTCTCTCACATGGAGAGAGTTTCTCATAGGCATAACAACCTGCTTCTTCAACCACAGGCCTGAAAACCTACCTCTTCAACCACGAGCATGAGAACCTTTCTCTTCAATCCAAAACAATCAAAATCTGGTAAGGCATGGGGACAAATCAACAATTACAGAGGTTCACAATGGCGAAAAAGGATCTAGTTGTGTGATTTTTCAGTGCATGCATTAACTGCACAAGGGATATTCAACGTCCTAAGGATGAACTTGTGGGAAATTTAAAATGGCTAGGCTGGTCAGAATGATGAGAGTGAGAAAGAAAAATGGTGAGAATGGTCAGCCTGTAGGATCAAGAGAGAGTTGCAATGGTGAGAGCTAACTCCTCAGGAAGGTGGCCAAAATGGTTCGTGAACACCCCCAATAATGGTGGAAATTCCCGCATGTGTCCTAGGTGAAACTTGTCTCTCCATGCGTATTGGGTGACACTTGTCTCTCAAGGAGCACATCCCTCTCCACTTGGAGTTTGTTCCTCTCCCCAAAGGAACTTAGGATAATTGGGTTCATTTCCCAACTTTAGTTTTTTTAGGAATACATTATAATATTCCCTTAGGTTAGCCGTCAATATTAGCCCCTCTTTCCTAGTCTCTCAGCCCCATCCCTTTCCCTTCCCAGTAGATATTAGTCCCCCATAACTCTTTCTTCATGGTTGGTCTACACGCAACGATGTATTTAATTAATAATTTGCATAATTACATATAAAAAATCAGGCCCATTGGACTTAGCATCTAGGATCTCCAACATAATACACACATAATCCTATCATCTTATAATTGTTGGACATATTTTCATTGATATGTTTTCATTGATGTCAAAAATCGGTGTCATTTTTATGTGATGATAAGTTGTTATGATGAATTTTCATTGATGAGTTATCATTAATGAATTTTCAATGATGTCAACAGTCATGATAAGTTGTTATGATGGAAACATGAATCAGTCATGAAAAATTATACAGTTGGAATTAGTGTCAAGATGGCCAATAATGTCTTTCCATGTGTAATGAAGGGTCAATGATGGAAAGAGAATGAAACAAAGCAGCAAGGTTAATATCAGGAGTAATCATGCAGAAGACATAACGTCAGGTGCAAAGGAATCTACCTAAAATCTCAGAAGAGGTAGTGTATTAGATCACATAATATCAAAGCATGAAAATATCCTTGGTTCAGTTGGAAACCAAGTATAAACCCAAAAATCTTAGAAGAGATGACACACAATAGGCTCAGAAGAAATGACGCACAAAATCCGTCCATTATCATTATGAGACAAACCAGGACTGTCAAATCTGGGAGTTATAATAGAAAGACCATTGGAGGACTAGTCAATGATCAGATCAAGTCATGACCGTTGGATACACAAGCACTAGATCAAGGGAAGAAATTTATTGCAGAGCATGAAGGGAGAATTAAACAATGCATTAATTCCAATCCCAGAATTAATCCAGATGGTCATATTGCAAGAGAAGGACCGTTGGAGGACTGGGCAACGAACATATGAAGTTGTGACCATTATATACGCAAGCGTCAGATCAAGGGTAGGGATTTATTGTGGAGCGCAAAGGGAGAATTAAAAAATGCATTAATTCCAATCCCACAATTAGTCTAGACCATCGATCGTCACCCACCAATAGATCTATGGTTGGCATCAGTTCCACTACCAATGAGCAATTTTCATTGTGGAACTCAATGATAGTTTTAAACGCCATGCAAGTTGGGACCCCACAATCGTCCTTGATCGTTGATCTACTCAAGTAGCATTCTCAACCATTGGATCATAGAGGAAACCTGCATAAAGAAGGAAAATAATCTTGTTCGTTGATGTAGATTTCGAGACAAATCATGACTCTCAGATCGAGAGGAAGTCAGAAGAATTAGATATTCACTAACAGATCTGAAGCAGGAGCTTCAAAATATATCTTAGACATTCGATTAAAGTTGAGTAGAACAATAGTCAACCTTGGTGTTGACTACTCCAAAGAAAAGAAACCCATAATGGGTAAAATTACTCGAAGGTCGAAGTCCCAAAGTGGACATGAGTTTTCTGATCCAAGGAACACTTCGCATAATATAACGACCATCAGATTGATTAAAGTGGAAGGAAAGTGTAAGACACAAATGTTCTGAAGAGGACACGAGTTGTCTGATCTGAGAAATATTTAGGCATTCATATTGACCGTCCTATCTATATAAAGTGGAAGGATAAGATAAGAAAAGACGAAGGTCAGAGCCCCAAAGTATGAAAGTAAATGAGGACCATTGGATCTATACAATACATGATGGTCATTGGATCAAAATAGTGGTCAACTTCAGCACTGACCACTTCAGCGAAAATGGGTTGAGAACATGTAAATTCACCCAAAGAGATGAACAAATAAGTCACTCTCATTCGTCGATCTAAGATACATTTCGAGAGTTAGGACAACTGTTATATCTAGGAGAATAACATGTGCCACATGAGGATATCCACGTTAGCAAGACTACGTCAGCAAGGACATGTGGCACAGTCAGATGATGACAAGTGTCAAAGTGCAGTTGGAATTTCAAGTATGTGTCAGTCACAAATCTAAGTGACACATGGTTGTCACTCAGTCAGTGCCATGTCAACAAGTGACTTCAACAAGTTACCTCACTCTAGGATTTTTTACTTCTAGAGTTTCACCACCATCAAATACCCGAAGTTCTAAAATAAATGAGAATTGTTCATCGTGAAAATAAAATATTGATCGTCCGATCTACTACGGCGAAATCTTCTTCGGGAGATTTGAAAGATTACATAGGTTGGAAGTCACGAAGGATGAAATCCTGAAGTAATGAGAGTCTTCCATCTCATCGTGTAATTAAAATGTGACCACTGATCTTGATAAGTGATCAAGCACTTATTTAGCCTAGCACCTAGTCACTGCCTGTGGTCGTATGGAATAAAGAAATAAGGATAAAATAAGAGGCATCACTTAAATTAATAAGACCGTGGTTTTGCATATGTGGTCATATGAAAATGGTTTGAAGGAATAGCCTCATACATATTCAATTCAACAAAGAATTAACACTAGAACAATACAGAGAATCGATAAAAGATCAAATATGATTTGTTGGTGAACTGAGAACACAACAAAAGCATGAGTACAATATATTGAGTCGATCCATGTCTGTGATCAACTCATGAAGATAAAATAACCGACACACAATCATGATTAAAAGAGAGTTAAATCATAAGTATTATGAATAAAGTATAAAAGGAAAAATGATATTATTTAAAGTTTAATATTATCATTTAAATGAAAAGGTACAATGGTTCAATATCAAAAGATGAAATGATTCAAATTCACACAAGTTGTAAGACTATATAAACAAGAAATAATGGTGAGAAGAAATGTAGTTGAATTTGTTGAAGTATATATATTTATATATAATGGATTGAATGAAGGTTCATTGTATCAGGTTGGTGCTTGTTTACAAGTTGGGTTTTGTATGAGGATTGGATTCCTCAAATCATAGTTGGATCTGAGATCAACAAAGTGGGACTTGTTATGAGGATTGAATTCCTCATTTGTTAGTTGGATCTGAGAACTACAAGCCAGGTCTTGTAACAGAAAGTCGGGTCTCTCATAATTACTTGAAGATGAAGATATTCAAAGATTGATCTTATGTATTCATTCAAGTTAAATAAATAAATAAAATATTTATTATTTTATATATTGGTTGAGAAAATGAAATAAATATATGTTGTTTAGTTAATTTATGAAAAGTGGAAAATTGTCCAAAGTTTTGTGACACTGATTCACCCCCCCTCCTCTTAGTGTCAAGTGTCCATTTCAACAGAGGCGACTTAGGACGCTCAGAATGGCCTCAACAGATAGAGAAAGGGAATAAATTCAAAGTTCCCAAAAATCAGTGAGAGTGACATTATCGCGAAGAGCGCATAGCAAGATTTCTAACGGCGCAAACGACTCGTCAAACAGAATTACGAATTGAAAGATATTCGTGGTCAAAGTTTGGTCAACATAGCCTAGTCAGCAGGGGATGAGTCAGCATCCGTACTGTTGACCTCAAGATTCATACTTCTGAAATCAACATACGTACAACACACGTGGTAGGAGTAGAAGATGACATGTGTCATGCTGATGTCATCATGACATCATCATAGTGATTTGGCAGCACCAGAGGTTGTCACGTGTTACCCAGTTTTGGCACTTTCGAACCGATTCGTGGACCAATAGGATCGTGCCACATGGTAGTCTGTACGGTGATGTCATGGCACAATGACATGGCATGATGATGTGGCACTGACATGGCAGAGAATGATATGGCCCAATGGGAGGCTACCACGTGGCAGGAGGAAAAAGCACATTGACAGCCCATGACGAAATTTTGAAAAAAAATTAAAAGTTTGGTGGGTCCTCCAAATCTGGCAGACGAAGCTAAACTTGGTTGCATTCTAACTATTGGGATCATGGATAGTACCATCGCTAAAATTGGTGGGGCCACTTGTTATATTAATACATGTCTTACAAACAAACAGACCCAAAAGGGGGAGGCAGGCGGGTTTGACCTTGAGACCTCTTCCCCACTATACGCCTTTACATTCACGCCCAAACCAACAGGCCAACAACCTTCATTGTTATCAATGCCTGCTGATATTACTTAAATGTTGAGTCTGCCCAACCCTGGGAAGGAGGACCATGCGCGGTACGGTCTTGGGCACGTTTTTTTATGTAGTCTAGTCATTAATTGCAGGTTGCAGAGGGGCACATAAACCGAGACAAGTTTCTTCTTGGGCCTAGGAGTGCCAGAGTCGAATTGAGGTGTGGAGATAGTCATTTTTGGGTAATTCGACGCCATGAATTTAGTAGTTCTGTCTGTTTTCTGATTTGAGCATTATTTCTGCAGCTTGATTTCAGAATGAGGTATACTTATGTATTTTGGCAAATTCTTTTGTTGAGTTAATGAAAGAGCCTACCCATTGTTGAAATAATGTAACTGCAAAGAGTATTCTTATCATTATTGTTATTTTATTCATAGAATTAATCCCCATTGTGGA
>JZKD02S1672772.1:272834-291757 GCA_000966675.3 Picea glauca
CATTTTCATCAAACTTTTCTTTAGTCTCACATGCCTAGTTTTGGATTAGTCAACAACCCTAACTTGAAGTAATCATAAATTTGAACCTATAATGTATAAATATTTGAAACTAATACACAATGTTCTTCAATTTTTTTTATGCAATTCCTCCAGTTTTCACTACTTGGAACCTCTCATAAAATGAGTTGTAGCAAAAATGGCATACCTTGTTGAATTCGGGATTATTCTAGAGAGAGACATTGTAGAGCGTGGCCTGCACAAAATATTCATTGAATTGATCTAAAACTATTACACTGAATACTAAATAATGTACCCTAACCAACACATTTGGTCTCACTTAATTTGGATCTGTTATGAAGAAGGTATGATGTTTTTACCAGAAACACCTATTTTTTACTAGTTTCAGGACTAGCCACAAACCCTATTTTCCACGGAGTGTAACTCACAAAATACAATGACCCATAAGATGATTTTTTTACCATGGATACTTGGGTATGTTTTCTCAAGGGAATAGAAATTTCATGGTATGAATCATTATAGAAACAATGTTATAGCGAAAATGGTGAGATGACCTGTAAATAACATACCTTAGAAAGCACCATCAAAATAATTTATCCTTCCTTGCATTTCGGCATTATTTTCTTCACCTTCCCTTAGAAATTAGGCTTAGATATCCTTGGTTACCTCAGAAACCTATAAATATTCAATATGCTCAAGTGTAATTAAAATGAGAGAGCCTTGCCTCTTATTTATACTCTCCAAGTAGCTTCCTTAAAAACATCTTCTAGGTCAATTGGCCCACTTCCTTATTTTAGGGTTAACCCACTTCTAATTTCTCCATTAAATTTATTATTGAAATAATTTAGTCTGTATTCACTTTGAATTATAATACACTCATCACTGCACTTTATTATTTACCTTTTAAAATAAATGACATATGAGGGTCCTTTGACTACTTTGACCTTTTGGAGCTTCTAGATGACATATGAGGGTCCTCCAACTTTGTAAGGCCATAAATCTGAAACCGTGAGGAGTTATGTGACATTCCACATACTACCAGAAATGGAATGACATGTACTATCCATATAGAATAGTATTACCTAAAACTATAGCAAAAATCATACCTTTATCCATCAAACAAACTTGGGTCCATTACCCAAACCTGGCTTCTCCAACTTCACATGGTCATAACTCTCTAACCGTGAGGATTTATGTGGCATTCTACATACCACCGGAAATGGAATGACAAGAAATATCCATCTAGTATAGTTTCCCTAACAAATTCACTATCCTACATCTCATTATTCCACAATTAAGCATTGGTTCTCTTACTCCGCAAAGCGACTTTCCATGAGGGATTTCACCATAAGGGGACCACTTTGGAGTTCATCCATATTTACTTCTTATCAACCATGAAAAAATAATAATGATTCATATTTACATGAAACAATATTGGTTCCATCACCCAAACCTTTGTGCTATGGGGCTTTCTTCAAGGGTTGACATCAATGACAACCATTCTTAGTCAACAATCTCCCCCTTTGGCATTGATGGAAACACTCTGATGCAATACTGAAATCATATCACTCATGCTCTCCCTAGAACCATGCCTCTATCCTCTGCATCTGATAAATCTTCCTATGTCCTCTGCATATGATAAATCTCTCCCCCTTTGTCATCAATAGCAAAGGTATCTTTCCTTCTGGGGATGCTCCCCATGACTGAACTATCCTCTTATGGTGATTCCTCATGTACATCTAAGACATATAAGATAAACATTAAAAAATAATTCATTTTGGAGTATAAATAACGCCAAGTCTTTGGTGAATATATTCAAAGGCTTCCTGTGGAAGTGGTTTTGTAAAGATGTCTGCCACTTGTTCTTTTGTGCCCACATACTCAACTCTGATGTTCTTTTCTGCAACATGTTACTGTAGAAAGTGATACTTGATTGGAATGTGATTCATCTTGGAGTGCATCACTGAGTTTTTTGAGATACTGATGGAACTTGTATTATCACAATATATTGGAATGGGTTGATCATACTCAACCTGTATATTTGTCAAATTTTGTTTCATCCAAAGAACCTGTGTACAACATGTTGTTGCTGCAATATACTCTGCCTCGACTATAGATAGAGATAATGATGATTATTTATTTCTTAGCCATGATACCAAACACTCACCTAAGTAGAATGTTGCTCCACTGGTGCTTCGTCAATCATCAATACAACCTACCCAATCTACATATGTGTAGGCAATAAGTGATATATCTTTTTCTTTTGGATACCACAATCCAAACTCTTTTGTTCCTTTGAGATATCTGAAGATCCTCTTTACTGCTAATACATGTGATTCCTTTGGTGCTTCTTGAAATCATGCCACCTGCCCAACTTCTTGCATTACATTTGTTCTGGATGCTATCACATATAGTAGGTTGCCAATCATTGACCTGTATTGCCTCTGATCTGTAGACTTTGAATCATCATCTTTGCTCAACTTACAGCTGGTTTGGATGGGAGTGATAACTAGTTTGCAATCTTCCATTCTGAACCTCTTTAACATTTCTCTAATATACTTGGTTTGAGAAATAAAAATTCTTTGGTTGCTTTGATGTATATGAAGTCCCGGAAAGAAGAATAGTTCTCTAAGTAATGACATTTCAAATTCATTTTGCATGTCTTTTGCAAATTTCTGGCTTAACCTATCATCGTCACTACCAAAAATAATAGCATCAACATAAACTTAAATTAATAAAATATTACCTTGACTTACCTTGATGTAGAGGTTGTTGTCTGCACTTCCTTTTCTAAACCCTCCCTGCTACAGATACTTATCCAACCTAGAGTACCATGCTCTAGAAGCTTGTTTTAGACCATACAAGGCCTTTTTTAATTTACACGCATAGTCTGTGTTCTATGATAATTGAAATCCTTCTGGTTGTTCAATGTAGACTTCTTCTTCAAGTTCCCCATTTAGAAAAGATGATTTTACGTCCATTTGATATACTTTAACATTATTGGAGCATCCATGTAATGCCCCTATTCCGGGCCAGGCAGGAGCTACTTCATGGAATAACAATCTCATACTTAATTCTATATATAAGACATGCATTTAAGGAAATGGAACACATTTAAACTCAGAGTAACCATAAAAATTACTACTATTATAAATAATCAATGTATTTAACATTACTTCATATGCACAACATAATACATGATAAATATAAATACACATACATGCAGAAACGTAATTAAAACATCATCTGGTACTTATCTTTGAAACGATGGTAATTCCACCAACCAGGTGCAGGCCTTCCACGAACCTCCCAACCTTAGACCACACTGCTCATCAAGCTCAATAGTGGGTCACCGCCGAGCTAGGACTAAGCTCCACTCCCAAGGCAAGGAATCCTAGTCTAGGCTGAGGTTACAGGGTAAACACATAGCCACAAGGAAGGAATTCTCTTTTAGGAACCACTCATACTCACTGCTCACAGACTCTCCTTCCCCACATGCTTGATCTACCCCAAGAGTATACACCTTCTCTGTCACCTAGATAGTTCTTTGGCTACTAACCTCCCTTGCCTTGGGTTTCAACAATAGACTAGATTGGAAGTCTCCGAGCTCTGTGGCAGCTACCGGGTTCCTTCCAGGAGTTCTCTCCTTCCTCTACACACTCTCTCACCTGGAGAGAGTTGCTCACAGGCCCATCAACCTATTCTTACAACTTCCCCACCTCTCTCACCTGGAGAGAGTGTTGTACTAACTGGACAACAAGCCACACAACATCAAACACTACACGTCCACCACAATCAACGAGAATCTAGACACGAACACCCCAGGACTACTACAGACAAGTGCAACAACATAACCATGCTTAGCAGGGACGGGACACTTTTGTTTTCTCAATCTGGCAACATGGGATAGACTCACACTCTGGATTCTCAGGGATGTGTGATGATTTTTCCATGCAAGGGTCGATTTAGAATCCACGGTTTAGAATAAAGAAGGGGTGTACCGGCTTTCCAGAACAAACGTAGACTTTTTCCCAAATCAACATAGACTTCTGGTTCAAGGGATGTACGGTTCAGAAGATGCACGAGGTCTCTTACCGAGGTCAGACCGGTTCACGCTCAGACAGTTGGGTAGAATGGAAGCGCCCCCCCATCATGGCTCATCTCAACCATTTTATTTGCATGGGCTTGGGTTGACACTTGTCACCCGTGAAGTTTCATGTTTCGATCAGCGTGTGTTCCTCCCACCATTTGGAAGTCACATGTCATTCCAAAAGAATTTAGGATAAAAACATATTATTCACATGTCTTTTTGGAATAATATTAAAATATTATTCCCAAGACTTAATCCCTTAGGTTTATCCCCTAGGCTCCACACTTAGCCCCCTTTTCCCACCTTCCAGGCCCTAATCCCTTTCCCACTCTGTGGAAGCTTAGTCCCCCATCACTCATCCATCGTGTCGGCCTGCATGCGGTGGTGTTTATATTTTTATTAATGTTCTGCATAGATACATGTACAACATCATGCTCTTTCCCTTCAACACTCAGGATCTCCGGCCTAACAATCACATAAGCCCACCATCTTATAAAAACTTGGCTCACCAACCTATAAAACATTTTACAACTCATTTTGTAAACAAGATTTACAATTGGGCTCGGCCTTGGGGACATTACAATGCATAAGATAAAAGAAAACAGATTTCTTCCATTCTGGAAACTAGGGCAAATGTCTCCTCAAAATCGATTCCTTCAATATGTGCATATCCTTTTCATACCAATCTAGCTTTTTTCCTTGTAACCTGTCCATCTTAATTCAATTTATTCCTGAAAACGAATTTTGTGTTGATCACATTCTTATTCTTTGGTCTTGGAACCAATTACCAAGTGTCATTTTTCTATATTTGATAAAAATTTTCATCCATGGACTTATTCCAAAATTCATCCTTGTTGGCTTCTTCAAAACAATTTGGTTCAATTGTAGATAAGAGTGCTAGGTGTGTGGTGTCGATCCCCAACCCTCAGGTTGAGATCCGCACATGATCGTTCTAATTCTCCTCTGAGTTGGATTGACTCTTCAATTTCCCTATGGGAAATTCTCACACACACAAGAGTGTATCCACAAGTCTTTCCTGAAAAACCCACCCTGTCCACCTTAACTCCAGGTGCGAGCCTTACACTTCCATACAACCATGACCTGGTCCTTGCACAAACGCCTTTTTCAACTCACATGTTTGCAGGTCGAAGACCCTGGAATTTTCTTCACCAAACACTAATACCCGACATACGATGGGATATGGATCCTCCTTTTTAGCACTCTCCATGAGTAACTGTCAGCTAGAGCTAAGTACTAACCTCACTCACAACTCGTGAGTTCACGAGTTGAAGGGTTGAACCTCCAGGCCCTTCTTTTATGAGACTCCGAGATGCAAAAGTCAAAGAAGATTTGACTCCTTCAGTACTCCTCATAGCTCACAACATCGCGAGTTGGTTTGTTGAGCCTTTGTGCTCCTTTCTTACGAGAACCTGAAGCATGAGAAGTCAATAGGGTGTTGACCCCCTCCCAAGTGATGAGTGTCCACTTGTCAACCATGCCATCCCCACTTGATGGAAACACCACGAGTTCGTCCGATACCTCGGCCCTCGGCCCTTCGCAACTTCTGCAGTTGAAACTAATTCCTCCCAACCTTCGAAACCCCGATATGCGATATAGCGAAGAGGTTCCGATCCAACGGTTATTCCTACTTCTTGCTACTTGGGAGTTCGTGCAACAAAAGTATTTGGTCTACCCTCCAAACTCACAAACCCCGAGTTCAAAAGAATGATCCAACAGCCCGAACTAACCACGATCGACGGTCTTCATTGATTCTTGACACTAGAGTGGTGGGTTCGTTCAAATCCTAACCACCCTGTAGCTTCATTGGATCCTACTGTCCCTGCGACTTCGCGAATTCTCCACTGAGAATTCTGACCGTTCGATTCCTTCCTCTGAATATCTGGCCCAAATTGACTCGACGTTCTTTCTCTAGGACATAACTTCTGTGCGATGATTCATCTCCCCATCTTCCTTTGAATACTTCAAAGGCGATGAACCTCCTGAGCTTTCTATTGCAACCTCAAGTCTCGAAAGTACTCCTGCATTCACTCTTTGTGGCAATCTTTCAAATACTTCTGTGTATTTGATTCTTCGACTCTGTGCACTCTCGACGACAATAGTCTTTCACTCTTCAACCTTAGTTGATAAATTCTAAGGCTTCAACTAGCCTGCACACACCTTGCATGGCTTCTGTGCTTCACCTGCACTTCTTCTAGAATGAGAACAATGGTATCTGTCTCGATCTTTCTGAGATAGACTCATAACCCTTGTCAATGCACACCTTGCAGACGTTTCACTTCACTCCTTGCAGGAACTTCTCTCAGGAAGAGAAACAATTGAAACTCATTCTCTTTCTCTCTCAGACTTCATACATTCAACATGAAATCATACATTCAACACAACATAGCATCATAACAAATGCATAATAGAGAGAATAAAACAACTGTAAGCATACCATTCAGCATATGTGAACAATAAGCATCATAATACCATGAAATCTAAGTCAAAGCTTCATATATTAATTCAAGCTCATGTACATGGTTTCTTCTCTACAACTCTCTTCTTCTGCTCTGTGCTAATGATCTAATCATACAATAATACAAAGGTAAGGGTGTCTATATCTGTTTTCCCTCATATGCTCCTAAAAATGTCTAATCTATTAATTCAAAACTACCCACTTTCATTTATGAAACTTGATGTCTACTACATTCAATAGATGAGAGAAAATTGCTCAAGATCTATTTGCAACATGTAAGTATGCTTCATTTAACTACTACATTAATATCTACTCATTAATTTCTTCAAAACATTTCAACATGTGCAAAATGTGTGTTGTTCTTTTCCAGCTGTCTTCCACCTTTTATAGTTGTCTGATTGGCTTCTTACGATGCTCCTGCATCATGCTCTCTCTCTTGAAAATTTTCATGAACTCCTGTTCATGAGCTCTTGCACGGTTTGTGCATGCCTATGAATTTCTACTTCATCTTCCCGACTGGCATCTTCAACTGGGTGTCTCTTCCATTTGACCAAGTATTCAAAATACTCTTTCCTCCAGGTCTTCTTTCTAACCCTCTTGTCAGTTATATTTTCCATCTGTGGCTTTTCAGCTACAGGAATTTGTTTGGTCCATTGAACTTCTTTCTGTTCTTCCTTTGCTCCTACTTCTTTAGCTCTGTAAGGGTACAAATTTGCAACATTGAATATCGGTGAGATTCTGACCCCATCGGGTAATTCAATCTCATATGCGTTTGCCCCAAATTTCCTTATGACCTTGCATGGTCCAATATTTTTCGTCTTTAGTTTATTATACATTCCCCTTAGAAACCTTTCCTTCCTCAAATGTGCAAGAATTAGATCAACAACTTCAAATTGAAGTTCTCGCCTATGTTGATCTACCCTTCACTTGTATTCTTGACTTGAACTCTGCAATCGCTCCTTAATTCAGCTGTGAAGATCCTTCATTCCTTCTGCAAAGTCTTCTGCACTAGCACTCTTGAATTCAGCTTGTTCTGAATCTTTCAATACAGCAACTCCCCTTTTCTACATTCCATATACAATATGGAATGGACTCTGCCCTGTGCTTCTATTGATTGATTCATTGTAAGCAAATTCTTCCTGTGGTAGAATGTGATCCCACTGACTATGGTGTTCAGTGACTAAGCTCCTCAACAAGTTTCCCAAGATTTTGTTCATGACTTATGTCTACCCATCTGTTTGAGGATGATATGTTGAGAGAAAATACAAACGTGTTCCCATCTTTTTCCATAAGGTCCTCTAGAAATGTCCCATGAACTTGGTATCCTGATCAGACACAATACTCCTTGGTAATTCATGAAGTCTGATGACTTCCTTGAAAAATAGGTTCACAATATGAGTTGCGTCACTGGTTTTTTGGCATGGTATGAAATGTGCCATCTTTGAAAATCTGTCGACTACCACAAAGATTGAATCACATCCTCTTTGTGTTCTTGGCAGTCCCAATATAAAAT
Source organism: Picea glauca (assembly GCA_000966675.3). Classification (NCBI taxonomy): domain Eukaryota; kingdom Viridiplantae; phylum Streptophyta; class Pinopsida; order Pinales; family Pinaceae; genus Picea; species Picea glauca. The sequence continues at coordinate 280,932 of JZKD02S1672772.1, forward strand.
CCATGCTCACTACATCCCACAACCTTCTTGGTATGGGTAATGGTTGATATAATCCTGTGTTCTACCTTTTCCCTTTTGTGTGATGACAAATCCTGCATCTATACACAAATTTATTAACATCTGTCCTCATCCCTGGCCAAAACTATGAGCCATTCAACTTTGAGAATGTCTTATCATGACCGAAGTGTCCGGCCAATCCTCCACTGTGTTTTTCCTTCAGCAAGTTCTCCCTCATGGAGCATTTTGGAATACATAGCTAATTGCCCTGGAATAATAACCCATCCTAGATCATATACTCAGTCCATTGGCTTCTATCCCTGAGAACTGGATTCTCATATGCCTCATATGCCTCCTTAAAATCTAGGTCATCCCTATACATTTCTTTGAGGTAATCAAAACCCAAAGTCTTGACTCTAAATTCCTACATAAGAAAACATTTCTTGCTCAAAGCATCAACAACTTTGTTAGCAGTTCCAAAAATATGCCTAGTTACAAAAGTAAAATTCTGCATGAATTCAACCCATTTAGCATGTTTTTGGTTCAAATTCTCCTATTCAGTCACGAATTGCAAAGCATGATTATCACTATACAAAACAAACTCTTTAGGAACCAAATAATGTCTCCATTTCTTCAGCGCTTGTATGACTGCATAGAATTTTTTGTCATATGTTGATTACTTGATCTTCGCTTCATTTAGTTTTTCACTAAAGTATGCGATCAGACTATCGTCTTGGCTCAAGACCGCTCCAATTGCAAATCCACTCGCATCACACTTGACCTGGAATATCTTGCTAAAATCTAGCAAAACCAAAATTGGTTGTTCTGTGATCTTCTTCTTAAGCATATTGAAACTCTTCTCTGCTTCTTCTGTCCAGTGAAAAGATTTGTGTCTTTTCTTCACCATATCCATCATTGGTGTGCTAATTCCATTGAATTTTCGAATGAATTTCCTGTGGAAACTTGCCAAACCATGGAAGCTTCGATCTTCAAACACGCTCTTCGGCGATGGCCAATTCTTAATTGCATCTACATTTTCGGGATCCATCTTTAAATCATTCGCAGAGATAACAAAACCCAAATAAATGAGTTATATCCTCATAAATGATGATTTATTCATATTAATCAGAAATTTTGCTTGTTGTAATCTCCTCATCACTGCAGCCAAATGCCTTAAGTGCTCTGTTTCTGTCTTGCTGAAAATTAATATATCATCAACATATACAATGATGAATTTCCCTATGAAATCCTTCAGGATTTCATTCATCAATCTCATGAAAGTATTGGGTGCATTTGTTAAGACAAATGGCATGACAAGCCATTCATATAGCCCCTCATTTGTCTTGAATGTTGTCTTCCATTCATCACCTTCTCTCATTCTAATCTGATGATATCCGATTTTCAAATCAATCTTTGAAAACAATCTTGCTCCACTCAAGAAATCCATCAAGTCATCCATCCTTGGTAATGGAAATATGTATCTCATGGTAATCTTATTGATCGCCCTTGAGTCTGTACACATTCTCCAGCCTCCATCTTTCTTTGGGCTGAGCATTGTTGGAACAACGCATGGGCTCAAGCTCTCTTGAATCAATCCTTTGTCCATTAATTCCTAAACCCGTCTCTTAATTTATTCATTTTCCTGCGATCTCAACCTGTACACGGCTTTGTTCGGTAAGATGGCTCCATGTATAAGGTCAATATGATGGTTTATACTTTTGATAGGTGGCAATGAACAAGGTAGTTCATCCACTACTATATCAGCAAACTCTTACAACAACTCCTGGATTTCTTCTGGTAAATCATCTATCCTTGTACTAGTCAAAACAATTCTGGGCTTCCTAACCACAATAAATTGTGTGTCTTCCTTCTTATTAACCTCCTTAAGAATTTCCCTCCCACTCATGAGAAGTACAATGTTTCTCATCTTTGTTTTCACCTCTTGGTTTTTAATCGATAGCAACATGTGCATCCTTTCATTCTTCTTCAGGGTGTATGTGTTCTTTCTCCCATCATGAATCACACTCCTATCATATTGCCATGGTCTACCCAACAATAGATGACAAACATCCATGGGAATGACATCACATAATATTTCATCTTTATATCCCCCTATTTTAAATTCAACTAAACATTGTTTAGTGACATTTACCTAATGTCCTTTTTGTAGCCATGAAACTCTGTATGGGCTTGGATGTACAACAGTCTCTGTAGATACGATATTGTCTGTGCTACCGCTATCCACTATGAATTTGCATACTTTGTCTTTAGTTTTTCAAGCAGTTTGAAACATAATTTTTCTTTGGGATGGGTTCTCTACCTCCTTCTCTGACTTCAAGAGAACTTTCCTCATCATCAAAGATCTTCCACCCTCAACATCTTCTACCTCAACATTCCATCCTTGAGCTTCGACAATGTGAGTTTCACCACCATATTTTTTCTTATCTGGACACTCATAGGATTTATGTCCGATATTTCCATAGACAAAGCATTTTACTTCACCGCCTCTACCTCTTCCTCTTCCTCTGGCTCAAAGAAAAGTATTTCTATCAGCATACTGCCCTCTCTATGAGCTTCCTCCTCTCTCATGTTGAGTTTGTGGTTTCTTCCCCTCTTCTTTAGATTTTTGAGTTCTGTCTTGGGCAATTGTTTTGCCTCTGGCTTGACTTCTACCTCAGGCTCTTTGACCTTGTTTTCGGCTCAACTTCTCTTCATCCTTCAGAGCCATCTGATAAGCATCTTCCACAGTCCAAATGGTCATCATTCTCATCTCATCTTGAATTTTATACCATAGACCATTCATGTATCTAGAAACTCTTTCATCATCGTTTTCCCGATGACCTGCCCTAATTTTTATCTTGTAGAACTCTTCAGTGTATTCCTTCACTGACATCATCTTCTGTCTCAAATTTTGCATCCTCCAAAATAGAGTGATTTGATAATCCTTAGGTATAAATTTGTATTTCATCTTTGCAACCATTATATCCCAGCTCTTGATTTTCTTCTTTCCTTTGCAGCGTCTGTCAGCCTGCAGTTCATCTCGCCATAGTGCTGCATGCCCTTTAAGTCTAGTAACGGTATGCTTGACTTTCTTGTCTTCCTAGACATTCTAATAGTCAAAGTATTTATCCAGAGCTCTAATCCAGTCTAGGAGCTCTTCAACATCTAGGTTTCCCTCATACATGGGAATCTCCATCTTTGCTATGGAACCTATCTTTGCAACAACCCTGAATAGGAGTTCATCTACAGCATCTTCGACTACAACTTCTTCTCCTTCATTTCCAGTTTCATTTTCACTTTCATCTTCGTTGATATCCCCAATGTCAACTGTGAACCTTTGTGTTGTATCCATGGCATCAAGTCTAGCACGTAACTTGTACATTTCTCTTTCTCTTACCGGATCAGGCATTGGCATTAGCCTGTCTCTTCTTCTTAGCGGAATGGTTGTAAAATGTTCCCCTGTTCTCTACTACAGAAACAAAGAACTTGTTATGAAGCTCTCATACCAAATTGGTGTGTATCATACTACTCAATTTTCTCTAGCTCCTTCTACCTGAAATACACAGACACAATCAGACTCTGATACCACAAATGGTGCTGACCCCCAACCCTCGTTCTAAGATTCGCACAGGATCGTTCTAATTATCCTTTGATTCAGACTGACTCTTCAATTTCCCTATGAGAAATTCTCACACACACAAGAGTGTATCCAAAGGTCCTTCCTGAAAATCCTTCCCTGTCCACCTTAACTCCAGGTGCGATCCTTACACTTCCATACAACCATGACCTGGTCCTTGCACAAACACCTTTCACAACTTGTGTGTTCGCAGGTCAAAGACCCTAGAATTTTCTTCACCAAATGTCGATACCCGACATACGATGGGATATGGCTCCTCCTTGTTAGCGCCCTCCACGCGTAACTATTGGCTAGAGCTAAGTACTAACTCCACTCACAACTCGCAAGTTCACGAGTTGAAGGGTTGAACCTCCAGGCCCTTCTTTTACGAGACACTGAGATGCGAAAGTCAGAGAAGATTTGACTCCTTCAGTACTTCTCATGGCTCACAACTTCGCGAGTTGGTTTGTTGAGCCTTTGTGCTCCTTTATTACGAGAACCCAAAGCATGAGAAGTCAACAGGGTGTTGACCCTCTCCAAGGCGTCGAGTGTCCACCTTTCAACCACGCAGTCCCCACTTGTTGGGCGCACCACGTGTTCGCCTGAGACCTCATCCCTCAGCCCTTTACGACTTCTATAGTCGAAATTGATTCCTCTCAACCTCCAAAACCCCGATACGCGATATAGCGAAGAGGTTCCAATCCAACAATTATTCCTACTTCTCGCTACTCAGGAGTTCATGCAACCAAAGGATTTGGTCTACCCTCCAAACTCACGAACCCCGAGTTCGAAAGAATGATCCAATGGCCCAAACTAACCATGATCGATGGTATTCGTTGATTCTTGACACTAGAGTGGTGGGTTCATCCAACTCCTAACCACCCTGTAGCATTACTGGATCCTACGGTCCCCACAACTTCGCGAATTCTCCACTGAGAATTCTGTCTGTTTGATTCCTTCCTCTGAATCTCTGGGCCAAATTGACTTGACGTTCTTTCTCTAAGACTTAAATTTTGTGCGATGATTCAACTCCCCATATTCCTTTGAATAATTCAAAGGTGCTAACCCTCCTGAGCTTTCTATTGCAACCTCAAGTCTCAAAAGGACTCTTACACACACTCTTTGCATCAATCTTTCAAATACTTCTGTGTATTTGATTATTTCCCTATGTGCACTCTCAGCAACAATAGTCTTTCACTCTTCAACCTTAGTTGATAAATTCTGAGGCTTCAACTAGCATACGCACACCTTGCACAACTTTTGTGCTTCACCTGCACTTCTACTGGAATGAGAACAATGGTATCCATCTTGAGATTTCTGAGATAGACTCAGAACCCTTGTCAATGCACACCTTGTGGATGTTTCACTGCACTCCTTGTAGGAACTTATCTCAGGAAGAGAAACAATTGAAACTCATTCTCTTTCTCTCTCAGACTTCATACATTCAACATGAAATCATACATTCAACACAACATAGCATCATAACAAATGCATAATAGAGAGAATAAAACAATTGTAAGCATACCATTCCATATATGTAAACAATAAGCATCATAACACCATGAAATCTAAGTCAAAGCTTCATATATTAATTCAAGCTCTTGTACATGGGTTCTTCTCTATAGCTCTATGCCACAACTCTCTTCTTCTGCTCTGCGCTAATGATATAATCATACAATAATACAAAGGAAAGGGTGTCTATATCTATTTTCCCTTCTACACTCCTAAAACTGTCTAATCTATTAATTCAAAGCTACCTACTTTCATTTATCAGACTTAATGTCTACTACATCCAATAAATGAGAGAAAATCACTCAAGATCTATTTACAACATGTAAGTACGCTTCCTTTAACTACTACATTAATATTTGCTCATTAATTTCTTCAAAACATTTCAACATGTGAAAAATGTGTGCTGCGCTTTTCCAGCTGTCCTCTGCCTTTTATGGTTGTCTGGCTGGTTGCTTACAATGCTCCTGCATCAGTGTGTTTGTTTTGGTGAATGGATTTTTCTTCTAGTCTCAACTCTTGCATCTTTGTTTCCAATAATATGATCTGAAGGATGATTCTTCTGTATTCGTTTTCTAGGTGTCTTTGGATATACTTTTTGAACTTTCTCTTTTGCTTCTGTTGGATTCTCTTCATCTTCATCTTCCTATTCTACCTCTTTTTCATCTTCTTCTACAAAAATTTGTTCCATTGATTTGTTTTCTTCTTCCTTTGATTTTGGTCTTCCCGTTTCATCAATTGTTGCATTGATTCTTTCCACAAATTTGTTTAATCTTAAATTGTAACACTTGTATTCTTTCCTTGTACTTGAGTAATCGAAAAGTATTCCTTTGTCCACATGAGAGTCAAACTTTCCCATTCTTCCATCTTCTCTTTTGATGTAGCATTTTCTTCCAAAAACTCTGAAGTGCTTCACATTTGTTGGTCTTCTTTTCCATAACTCGTAGGGAGTTTTATCAATGTTGTTTCTGAGCATTACTCTGTTTTGAATGTGAACTATTGTATGCACTTCCTGTGTCCAAAAAATATCTGTCAACTTTGAATACATTATCATTGTTCGAGCCATTTCTTGTACTATCATGTTCTTTCTTTCAACAACTCCATTCTGTTGAGGTGTCCTAGCGATGGAGAATTGCCTTTTTATGCCATGATTGCTACAGTAGTCCATAAATTACTTTGAGGTGAATTCTCCTCCATTATCCAATCTTAAGAATTTGATTCTTGAATCCATCTCATTTTCAACCATTTCCTTGTAGATCTTGAAGTTTTCAAAAGCTTCTGACTTGTTCTTGAGAAAGAAAACTGCAGTCATTCTTGTATAATCATAAACTAATAACATAAATTATCTCTCACCTTTTAAGACTTTTGTTGTAGTTGGTCCAACTAGATTAGTATGCATAGTTTCCAGTGGTTTTGTTGTTGAATATTCCTTTGATTCGAACCTAGTCTTTGTTTTCTTTCTGTGTTGGGAAGGCTTGCATAAAGTGTTGGTTGGTTTCATGATCTGGGGCATTTCTATGATTGCTTCTCTTTTGCTGACTTTGACAAGGTTATAAAAATGCACGTGCACCATTCTTTTGTGCCATAGCCAACTTTCATCTTCCTTTCCTAGACAACACTTTTCAATTTCAATTTATCTTAACACATATATGTTGCTTGAAGTTCTTGCAACTGTAGCGACCAATTTCCCTAAACCTTCTTTTCTTATCTCACACTTTTTTGAATCGAAAGTAACTTTATGACCTTGGTCACACATTTGACTCACACTTAAAATATTATGTTTCTTATCTTCTACTAGTAGAACATTTTCTTCCTTTTCATTCTTGTTCCCAATTCAGACTGTGCCTTTTCCAATGATTTTGGTTGAATCATCATTTCTGAAGGAGGCTGATCCATCTCTTTCCTTTTGTAATGTAAGAAAATTTTCTCTATCACCTATCATGTGTTTTGAACATCCACTATCAACATACCAACCACATTTCTTCTGTTTATCTTGTAGAGAAACTGTGAATTCTTCATTACTATACTGATCTTTCTTTCTTATCCATGCCATTTTCTGAGGTTCTTGTTTGTGACTCTGTTGAGGTTCTTTAGGAGGGAATGTCATTCTGCAATTTTTGGCCATGTGTCCAAAATTGTCACATTTGTAACATTCCACTTTAGTTCTCAAAGATTCAAATCTGTTGTAACTTCTTTTCTATGTTTCACTAGGTCTTCGTGAATAAACCCTTTCTGTATGGCTCTCAAAGTAGTTATTGTTCCTGTTGTTATCTCTGCAATTTACAGCTTTATGTCCAAATTTATTATATGCATAGCATAAACCAAAAAATATAGTTTGATACTTGGTAGTTGAAGATCTTCTGAAAGGAGGTGCTCTCATTAATCCTTCTTCTTCTTGAGGCCTATCTATCTGTTGTTGATTCTAAAATATGAATCTTCTTGGTAGAGGAGTGTCCCTACAATCCTCCTTGTATATCTTTTGATCCCCTTTGATTGTTTCTACATAGTGTTTTGGATTTGTTTCTTGCTCTATTATTTTGGAGCTCGATCCCTTTTCTGCTTGATTGTATCCAAGTCCAGACTTGTCAAGATGAGATTTTTGACTGTTAATAATGTCATCCAGAACTTTTGAGCTATTCTGCATATTTTTATTTTGAATATCCTTTCTTTTTGTGACAATATCTACTTCTAGGTTTCCAATGATCCTGTCCTTTCCTTTTGGTTGTTCTTTGAGTGCTTCTTCAATTCTTTTATATTCTTCTATTTGAACCTTCAATTTTGTGATCATTTGTTCTAGTTCTTGAGTGTCTTTTTTCTTATCTAGTTCTTCTTGTAGTTTCTTGTTTTTCTTCTTTTCTCTTATGATAACTTCTATGGCACTCATTAATTCTTCTAGGAAGTGAACTTTTGCCTCTTCAATTTCTTCTTCATATGCTTCTTCATATTATTCTTCGGAGTCTTCTTTATCATAATCTTCTACTGCGTTTCACTTTCATTGACTTCATCTTCATCTAATGATGAGATGCCTTCTTTGGTGCAAAAGCTTTTCTTGAAAACTTTCTTTGTAGTTCTTTTACCTTTATATGTTTGTCTGCCTTTTGAGTAACCTTCACCATTTCTTTTTTTCTTATGAGGACATTTGTTAGAAAAATGACCAATACCATCACAATTAAAACAAATTAAAGGAATCTTACCTCTATACCTATCATTGGTTCCCTTTTTCAGTCTTTTGATGAAGTTGGCCACTTCTTCATCATCTTCCGAGATGTCGTTGCTGCTACTATATTCTTATTGTTCCTTTTTCTTTTTCTTTGATATTTTGGATGCTTTGAAGGTTGCTTCTTTTACATCTGGATTTTCCTGTTCAGTTCTCATCTAATATGCTGTGAATATTCCATGAAGTTCATCCATGCTTATTGAGTTTATATCCGATCTTTCTTCTAGTGTTGATATCTTAGGGTTGAATCTCATAGGAAGAGATCTTAGTACCTTTTGAACAATTATAGATTCTTCGATTTCTTCTCCCAATCCTATGATTTCATTCACTGTTTCATTGACTCATAAGAAGTAGGCCGCGATATATTCATCTTCCTTCATTTTTAGCTGTTCGAATTGACCTCTGTAAGTTTGAATATTTGCTTCTTTGAATTTTGAATATCCTTCATAAATATTTCGAAGCTTGTCCCAAATCTCTTTAGCATATTTACAATGTGAAACTTTGGTGAATACCGTATCACTGAGACTAGTCAAAAGTGCATTTTTAGCTTTGGAATTATTGTCGCTGAGTTTCACTGCTTTGTCATTTGTTGGTGGAACTACTGGTGTTGTGTATCCATCTACAATTGATTACCAAACTTGAAATCCCTATGCCTATATATATATGTCTTCATCCTTATGCTCCAAAAAGCATATTTTTGTCCATCAAACTATGGTATTCCATTTTTATATGAGTTGATACTCTCCATGATCTACCTTTCAGTGGTTAAACTGATTTCTAAAGGAACCTGCTCTGATACCAATTGTTGGATTACTGAGAGGGGGGGTGAATCAGTAATAGCGTAATTATAATTTTTTTTCTTCAAATGTTATATCAATGTACAATTATTATCCAATAATGAGTAGTAAGAAATAAACAATTACACACATACACAGTAAAACAGTGTTTTACGTGGAAACCCATATCAGGAGAAAACCATGGAATGCTTTTTCTTATATGTCTTGAAGAATTACATTCATTGGAAGCACCAACTTCCTTTGTTTTCCAGCTGCAACTAGAAAGATGATCCAACCCCCTAGTTTCTCAGGCTACAACCTGAGGGTAGCTCCAACTCCCCAATTCTTTGGCTACAACCAAAGAGAGGCTACAACCCTCTATGTTCTCTAGCTACAACTAGAAGGTGGCTACAACCACCTGTCCTTGCCCCATCCTGCCACCCTGAGGTAGAAGTATAATGATGGAACCACTGTCATACTATCATTGTGATATATACCGCCGTAAACCTATACCAATAAATCTGAACCATGCATCAACCTGTACCTCAACCTGTAATCAACCTGTACCATAAACAAGTGCATCAACCATGGACCAACCTGTACAAAACAACCTGTAATCAACATGTACCATAAACAAGTGCATCCAACCATGTACCAAGTATGTACCAATCATGTGTCAACTACTCATCAAATACGACTCATCAATATGTACCAACATCATCAACTATACACCTCATGTATGTGCTAACTCATCAACTACTTGTCTCAACCATGTACTCAACATGTACCTCAACCAAAATCCCTCATAAATTTCATCATCCAAATATGATTTGTATCTCTGTAATAGACTTGGTGTATGTGATCACATTCCTGCAAACCTTACTTAACTTTAACAACAAGAGACTAGCATTTTCATCAAACTTTTCTTTTGTCTCACATGCCTAGTTTTGGATTAGTCAACAACCCTAACTTGAAGTAATCATAACTTGGAACCTGTAATGTATAAAGATCTGAAACTAATATACAATGTTATTTAGTGTGTTTTATGAAATTCCTCCAGTTTTCACTACTTGGAACCTCTCATAAAAGGCGTTATAGCAAAAATGGCATACCTTGATTAATTCTGGCTTATTTTAGAGAGCGACCTTGTAGAGCGTGCCCCACACGAAATATGCATTGAATTGATCTGAAACAATTAAAAAACATACTACAGAATGTACCCTAACCATTTTTTTTTATCTCACTTAATGTGGATCTGTTATGAAGAAGTTATGACGTTTGTACCTAAAACACTTGTTTTTTACTAGTTTTAGGACTAGCCACAAACCCTATTTTCCATGGAGTGTAACTCCCAAAATACAATGATCCACAATATGAATTTTTTATCATAGATACTTGGGTATGTTTTATCAATGGTATAGAAATTTCATGGTATGAGTCATTATAGAAACAAAGTTATCGCGAAAATGGTGAGATGACCTGTAAATAATATACCTTAGAAAGCACCATCAAAAGAATTTATCCTTCCTTGAATTTAAGCCTTCTTTTCTTCACCTTCCATGAGAAATTAAGCTTATATATACTTGGTTACCTCCAACACCTATATATATTCAATATGCTCAAGTTTAATTAAAATGAGAGAGCCTTGCCTCTTATTTATACTCTCCAAGTAGCTTCCTTAAAAACATCTTCTAGGTCACTTGGCCCACTT
>JZKD02S1672772.1:291807-314219 GCA_000966675.3 Picea glauca
ACTTTATTATTTACCTTTTAAAATCTCTTAAACCACTTTGACTACTTTGACCTTTTGGGGCTTCTAGATGACATATGAGGGTCCTCCAACTTCATAAGGCCATAAATTTCAAACCATGAGGAGTTATGTGACATTCCACATACCACCAGAAATGGAATGACATGTACTATCCATCTAGAATAGTATTACCTTCAAATATAGCAAAAATCATATCGTTCTCCATCAAACAAACTTGGGTCCATTACCCAAACCTGGGTTCTCCAACTTCACATGGTCATAACTCTCTAATCGTGAGGAGTTATGTGATGTTATACATACCAACAAAAATGGCATGAAAATAACTATCCATCTAGGATATTTTCCCTAACAAATTCACTAGCCTTCATCTCATTATTCCACAATTAAGCATGGGTTCTCTTACTCTGCAAAGCGTCTTCCTGTGAGGGATTTCACCATAAGGGGAAAACTTTGGATTTCATCCATATTTACTTCTTATCAACCATGAAAAAACAATAATGATTCATATTCACATTAAACAATCTTGGGTCCATTACCCAAACCTTTATGCTACGGGGCTTTCTTCAAGGGTTGACATCAATGACAACCAACCTTAATCAACAGACACATGGGATGTGTGCCACATGTCAATGAGTTTTGAACCTATAGAAGATTGAAATTTTTGTTAGAACATGACATGTATCACCCACCTTATTGGACCACAAGTCTGCTTCTAGTATTTCTCCATGTGGCGACATATCATGTAGTACGGAGACTAGGCACTCTAGAGGAAAAAGATGTGACATTTTACATTGGTTCGAGAACACCCGAAGGCCTGAAGGCCAGAGTACATATCGATAGTTGATCCCAGAAGACACACGGCAATAGATCTAGTCATCCGGAGACCTGGTACTATGGGGATTTTCAAGTCTCTACAAGTGAAAAGTTTCGAAGCCCAAATTCATGAAGGCACATAGACCGTCAATTTAGGATCCCTTTGGGACCTTTCTCAACCGTGGGATCAAGAAGTGGAAGGACAGGGTAAGCACTTCGACAAATTGTCACTTCGGGGGCGTTGAGCAGTTCAAGAACTGAATGTTCTGGATCCCTGAAGCACTGAATTAATAGAGGATTGTCCATCCCAACACTTTTTTAAGTCGTAGACCATCGATCTAGTGAAGCCTCTAGATGGGGGTGGGGTCATCCATTTGATGGGAGATTGAATATTGTTCATTTGATCCTTGTGGTGGAGCTAATGGAGATTTTGACGAATGGTAAATCCGGGAGGAAACAAGAGTTGACAACAAATAACAGATGAAGGCCAAAGTCTGGAGGACTTCGTCCTGACACCAGTCCCATGCACAGGTAAATAAAAATGGCTTTGGAGGTAACTTAGTCACGTGTTTATGGATCGCATGAGCCTAGTGTGAAAGAGCACGATGCAAGGTTCTAAGGAAGGGACTAAGTCATGGATTCGAACAATAGTCACTTGAAACCTGGTTTGAGGGAAGCGCTTGCATAGAATGAAATTTTGTGTTAGACAAGGATAACAAGACACTATTATTTTGTGGATAATGGGGATATATTCTTCCTGATCTAAGAAGAAAAGGACCTGTAGCATTGTTTGGAAAATTTCTTTATGTTCATAATTCTAAAAAAATGGTCACTTGCACATCCTGCAGAATTAAGAGATTTAAACATATCAACTCATAATGAAGATTCAAAATATGGAAGAAGGTGAGGGAGCCTCCAGCTGTGATAGGGAGGCTAAAGGCCAGAATACCAGAGTTGGTAATGCAGATACAGAGTCCAATGGACGCAAGGGCAGAGGAGAGCAAGAAACATTGATAGAAACTGTAAGAAGAATGAAAATAGAAGTGCATATCTACAAAGAATAAAATGAGAGGTTGATGAGAGAGAAAATTTGGATAAATGATCGAGTGTTGCAGAGCTTAAACCAATTGTAGAGGATAGCAGAACTCATAGAAATCACTCACCTCCCTACTCAGAAAGGAAGTTAGGCACCAAAGAAGAAGACATGAATTGGACAATTTGCAAGGAGAGTTGAGGAAGCTCAAGCCACCATCCTTTGATGGTGAAAGAGAAAGGGAATATGATTTTGAGACATGGTTTCTTGGACTCAGGAGATATTTTCAATTGCATAACTATTCATCAAACCTAGAAGCTAGAATTTCCACCTACCATTTGCACAGGAAAGATGCAATGTGGTGGGATCAACTGAAGAAAGTTGAACATATTAGTGAGAAGAGGATCACTTGGAAGCAGTTCAAGAAGTACTTCCAGAAGGAGTACCTCTCAGAGCATTTATATGATAAGAAAATGCATGATTTCTTTGAATTAAGGCTGGGAAGCATGACTATGGTAGAATATGAGAATACATTCTTGGGGTTGTTAAAGTATGTCGGGTTCATTAATGATGAGAAGGTGAAAATACCGAGATTTCTAAGTGGACTGCCAAACTTTTATAAATAAAATATTAGGTATGTTGAACCCAAGACCTTGACTGAGGTCATTAGGAATGCTAAATACCTGTATGAGCAAGGCTAGGGAAGAGAATCCATGCAGAAATCTTGGAAGGATGAGAAGAAGGAGAATTATGATCAGAGGAGGAAAGGATTCAAGCCTCCCTTCAATAGGAATGATCCTAACAGAAATCATCAAGATCAGTATGCTAAGGGCGAATCCAAGAAAGAAGACTCTTTGGGAAAAAGGGGAAGACCACCAATCCAATGTTGGGGATGCAAAGAAGATCACCTGTAAAAGGATTTCCCACACAGAAAGGACAGAGTGAAGAGTATGCGCAATGTCCAAGAGGATACAACAGTCAAAGATATGGGAAGAATTTATGCATCTTTAGATGATCAACAAGCAGAGTACCAATCCAATATGATCGAGGTGGAAGGTACGATAATAAATCAACCTGTTGCTATATTAATTGATTCAGGAGAAAGTCATTGTTACATTGATCCTAAAATAGTGGATAGATTACATTTGGAGAAAAGTAATATTGGAAAATCAAGTTTGGTTCAGTTAGCCACTGAACCAAAAGGAGATTCCATGATATGTTCATAAGTTGTTCCATAAGTCTTAATGGTGTGAATACTAGTGTTGATATGAATACCATGCCCTTGGGGTCTTATGATATTCTAATTGAAATGGATTGGTTGGACAAGAATCATGTTGTCCTAGATTGTCATAACAAGACATTTACTTTTCTTGATGGATATGGAAAACAGAACATTGTGAAAGGAGTTCCAAGACCCATCTCTATAAGGTGGATTTCAGCCTTACAACTTAAGAGATGTTTTAGAAAATGATGTCAATTGTATGTAGCTCATGTGGAAGAGACATAAAATACAATAGGGCCAAGCCTTGAAGTTTTCTAGGTACTACCGGATTTTGAATATGTATTCCAAGAAAAACCAGGGTTTCCACCAATAAGGGAGATAGATTTCTCAATTGATTTAGTGCCAAGAGCTTCCCTGGTGTCTCGGATAGAGATATAAAGTTTACCTCCAATTTCTAGAGGGGATTGTTTAAAGAATTTGCTACAAATATAAACTTTAGAACAACATACCATCCACAGTCAGATGGGAAAAAGAGAGGGTCAAATGTGTAATTGAATATATGTTGAGAATGTATGCGATGGATAAGCCATCTAAGTGGGAAGATTACTTACACTTGGTTGAGTTTGCATATAATAATGGGTATCAAGCTTCATTGAGAATGAGCCCATTTGAATCCTTGTATGGTAGGAAATGCAATACTCCAGTGAGTTGGGAAAACCCAACAGATAGAGTGGTACTTGGGTTGAAGTTTCTCAAGGATACGGAAGACCAGATGATTAAGATCAAGTAGAATTTAAAGGCAGATCGGGATAGACAGAAATTTTATGCAGATATGAACATGAAAGCTAGATAATTTAAAGTAGGGGAGAATGTACTTATGAAAGTGAATCCCAAGAAAATCTCTTTGAAATTGGGTAGTTGTAAAAATCTAGCAGCCAGATTCTGTGGTCCATTTGAAATATTGGACAGAATAGGGCCAGTTGCATACATACTTCCATTTCCTGCTTCCATGAATGTGCATAATGTATTTCATGTCTCTTTGCTAAATAAATATGTACATGATCCTAAGCATGTTATTGATTGACATCTGATTTAGGTAGAGATAGAGGGAGACTTTCATGTCCATCCAATGCGGATATTGGATAGAAAGGTCAAAATGCTCCAGAATCAAGTTATAGAGTTGGTAAAAGTTCAGTGGACCTGTTATGGCCCTGAAGATGCTAGTTGGGAGAATGAAGATTCCATGCGGGAAAAGTACCCCCATATTGTTGAATAAGTTTTGAGATTTTGATCTCTATATTGTATATGAACTGAGGACAGTGCCAATATAAGGGGGAGGGGATGTAACACCCTAGGTTTTGAGCCCCATATTAAATAATGTATTTTGTTAATTGTCAAGAGGACAGAGGGCCCAAACAATTAAACGAGGCTAATGTGCCTAAGAAATGTAATGTTTTGATCATTATTAATAATAAACACATCATTGGCTATTAGACGGACAAGGACTAGAGTTATAGGGGGCTATGTGTTACACATAAAAATCACTCAGCTGGATAAGTGTCGCATGTTCCCCTCAATTGTCGTAAGTGTCGCATCTTCCTTACAACTTTCACAAGTGTCGCAAGTTGGTTACAAGTGTCGCAAATGATGTTCAAACATACTGCCATGAAAAACGAAACTAAGGAGACACTTAAAACATCTCATATGCTTGGTTTGAAGGAGAAGAAATGGTTTACTAAAGTCAAATAACTCTTGGCACCTGAAAGGAGATCTACAACAGAGGTTCTGAGGGGGAGCGCTCCTCTATATCAGCTCTAGGAGCGCTGGAGCTACCCTATAATGCTTCGGGGAGCGTTATAACACTCCCCTTCCCCCTCTGAAGGAGCACTGCTCATATTGAGAGTGTTGGTGCCCCTCCATGGCTTACCAGGTAGCGCTATAGCTCTTTGATGCCCCTTCTAAGGGAGCGTTGCATAATCTGAGGCAGTAGTTGGCCCGTTGAGGAGAATAAGGGGAGGATCTTTCGAGATTAGGAGGAAGTTGTGCTCGAATTCTTGGTTTCATCAAGAAATACCTGATCTAAGGAGAAGGTTCCCAACTTGTTCTAAAGATAACTCAAGAGGTTAATCTCCTCTTTACCTATATAAACAAGATCTATGATGGTGGAAAGGGGGAAGAACTGAAGATATGAAACTTATGATCTTGGAGAAAATACATAGTCAGCCAAAGGAGAGTGATCAGTGAAGCTATTGTTATCCAATTTGTGGAGCTTTCAGGCAAGGGTTAGACGAAGAGGACTTGACGAAGCTGTCGCATTCGCATCTACGATTGTAAGTACTGCTGTCGTTTTTCTCATCAATATGACACGCTTGGCCTGTTTCTTTCTAGTTTGTGTCTAATTTCACATGAACTTATCAGTTATTGATAGATCTATTTTCAAGCTAATATCAATAGAGTAGGAAGTGGTTGTATCTTGTTTTGTCCACAGGATCCAGCGAGAAGCAAAGGATCGAAGCGCAACCAGGAGCGTGCAGGGACAAATGTCGATAAAAGGTACTTCTATCATCCTTCCTTCTTATGTGTTAGTTTAGATGGATTTGAAAGGAAGTCAGTGTCCATGTTAAGCATTTTCTGTCTAGAGTTAAGGTCAAGCTCTTAGAGGCAATCTACCTATCCGCAGGGAGATTTTTCTACAATGGAAACTGGCGACTCCACTAGGGAGATAGCCTCAAATTGAAACTTCTTGTTTGGATTTTTCTCCTCACTGACCTTGTTCTATCCCTTGATTGTTTCAGACCTGGTTCACTCCTCTTTTAATTAGTTTCATGAGATGATTGGATCCTTACCTTATCGGACTCAACATAATTGTCAGAATTGAATTGCAATTTTTTTATTTTTTGACATTTCTAGGACTTTTAGACCCTGGTGCCCCTGTCCCAGTGTTAACAGAGCGCCAACGCTTCCCATACCCTTGCACAAAGTGCTATAATGCTCCTTTCCCTTGGAAATAGAGAGACAACCTTTTTTAGGCCAAAAACCTTCCAGAATTGCCCTATTAAGGTTTTTTCCTCTGTGTCTCCTCTGCTGAGTGACCTTGTGAGTCAATGTTTCTTCCCTTTCAGCCTTGACATCTATATTTTTGAAGAATAAACATTTTGTTAGTTGGATCTTGTAGCCTTCTTCACCATTTTCATTGATTTTTTCCCGTTGAGTGAAGTTCGAAACCCGTTCATTGTTTTCTCTCCTCAACAACTGAGTAAAGACCCTGGTTAAGGTCATCAAAGGCCTACAGACCTCTTCATCCCGATTTCAGTCAAGATCATTATTCTTTAATTTTTTCTTTTGGGTGTGAAGTTTGTTTTCCTCTTTGATTATTTATTTTCTTTCACTTTTTTGTTTTGATTGCTACGAAAGGGCGTATTTTTTGTGTGATTTTTGCTTGTGCTAGTTTGATTTGCATTCATATAAGAAAGATAATTAGCGAGACAAGCATTGTGTTGTATTAATCATCACTCATATGCAAACAATAAAACACATCTTTATGATTGATTGTGCATATTAGAAGGCATTTAAAAGTTTTTACATTACATCAGGATTTGATTGAGAAAAGAATCATTTGAGGGCATTCCTTATTTGTTCTTGGATAGTGAAAAGAACTCTCTCTCTCCCTTAGCTAGACGTTCATCGAAAGGAAATGACTGCTTATCATGTTCGATGCACTCTTTGGGTTTGAGTCACAATTCCATTTGTTTCACTTCCATGCACCCCTTTGCGTAAAAGAACAACCATAAAAATCAATCCTAATTAAAAGTTATCTAGAACTTTTTCTTTCCTAGGATCCTCCACCAACAGTAGACTAGGATTAGTACTTTGGATTAGGGTTTTGAGAATAACTCTCCAAAGTTTCCAAAACAAACACTAGCATCCTGAGTTAGGGAGAGTCAAATCCAGTTATCGTATAAGTCTTCTTGGGATCCCCCTCTCACACAAGGGTTACGCACGAGGTCGCATTCGGGTGAGCTATGGGGACTAACCCTCCGTGGTTTAACTGATTGTGGTGGTCGGATTGTATTATGGGGATCACTTTGAGGTAAATCCACAATTACTGCGTGTTAGCCTTTTAGTTGATTTCGGGCTTGCTACCCTGCCCATTCATTCAGATCAGACTGTCGACTGTTCCCGCCCAGGGGCTGACTGTGAATTGGTAACCTTAGTGGCCATAATCTTTAGGGTCTTACACAAGGTGACAGTGATGGGAAGTCTCACTGTACCTGGAGCAGACATTGGTCAAACTCACTCGGGCTCCTTGGAGGGTAAATCCACAATTACTGTGTGGAAGCTTGCACCAAGGCGTAAGTCTATTAAGTAGGTCGCCATTGTAACTGCTCCACCCTATCCCTGCCCCTTCTGGACTTGATCACGCGACATTGGATTTCATCACCAACCAGTACGATCATAAAAAGAAGGTCATGTTTGCTTGGATGTGATTCTTAGATTCTTTTAGTGTGTGCTGTTTATTTTCGTTAGTTGGTCATAGATTTCTTTCGCCGACTCTTTTCCGCCAACATTGACCCTCCACATCGCTTGCGGAGGCTACAGGGACTTCCTCCAGAAAATATGGAAGGAAACACCCCTCTACCCCCTCATTCTATGGAGGAATCTCCTCAACAGAGTGAGGTCCATAACGCTACAACTTCCCAGGAAGAAGTTCACATTCCTTTGGAGAATTTTCGAATTGTCTCAGAATATCCGGAAGCTTCTCGCATTCCGGAGGGGTACGAACGACAGATCCTCCACCTGAATTTCGCTGGAGAATTTGTTGTCATCAATCCTTCTGACATTCTGGCCGGGTATTCTCAGAACCCTTTAACCAGTGACCCCTTTTGGAATGTGGACGTCGTTCGGAGCCCACCACACTTGGTACGAGATCTTTATGGGACAGGAGAAGGTGCCGATGCATTTTTTTCCTATACTTTACCCCCAAATCACTTCAACGGTACCACCACTTTTACAGCCACACCAACCATTGGTCCGAACATACCGTCCGTTGGCCCAAGGCCTACAATTCCCCTCTAGATATCCCATTCGACAATGGCCCCACACATTCCGACTATCCCTACCGGCAATGCAGTAGTTAATCAAGCCCTGATTGGCACACCTGTAACACCAAGACCTACACTCCCTTTTGGATTTAGGGCATTGAATGCTTCCGTTACCACCACTGCCCAAATCACTACATAAAATGTACTGGGAAGTTCCATACATATCCAACAATCCGGAGGGACTGGCCTTGGTGGTCCTAACCCGATCGGCAACACCGGTCAGTCATTGGCATCTAACTTTCAGATCCCAGGAGCTCTACCTCAAACTGGGGGGCATCCCCACTCCGGAGGACAAATTCCATTCGGAGGGAACCCTAACGCTGGGGGGCATCCTCCCACCGGAGGACAAATTCCATTCGGGGGGCAACCTCAATCCGGAGTACACCATCAACCACAAGGACAAAATGTGTCCGCCGCACCCAATCTGTAGAGCGTCCCTTTTCAAGGAAATCCGCATTCCCCAATGGGACAAAATGTTCAGACTCTACAACAACCCCCTTATGGACAAATGCCAAACCCATCCTATAATCCACAAAACCCATCCGGTTATCCTCCACTCACACATCCCATGTACCTTGGTCAAAACCAACCTCACATGAGAGGGCCCACGAGTTATAATTATCCACATAACCTAGTATTGGGCCCCACTGGTGTTCCTCTGCCACACCAACATTACCCACAAGTTAACCGACAACTACCTTTTCTAGCCACTCTGGACCTTCCAGACTTGTCTCGGTTAATGAATGATCCCATTTATCATTCTCCGGTTTGGCCAGCCATTCTAGCTAAACTTCCTTCTGATATCCCAAAATTTGACGAAAATCCTGGAGAAGACCCAAACAATCACGTGATGACCTTCCATTTGTGGTGTTCATCCAACTCCCTCATGGATGATTCGATTCGTTTGTGTCTTTTCCAACGAACACTTACGGGTTCCATAGCGAAATGGTATATTGAATTACCACGCGCATCGTTTCACGATTTCAACTCCCTTGCCATGTCCTTCCTCACACATTTTCAACGACCCATTTGATACAAGACGGGTACAAAACTATTAACCTCTCTTCGTCAGACAACTTCTATACATATCTCCGATCATATCCATGAATGGAGACGACAACGAAGGCTAATCAAAGTGGTCATTCCCGACCAATTGTTAGCAGAATGGTTCACGAAATCACTCTTACCCCAGATTTCTCGTGATGTTGTCATGGGTGGCGTAGTCACCGAGGAAGAAGCCATCGCCCGGGCCCAGTACTTAGACTTAGTCTACTCACAATCCGGTACTCTATACGAGTTAATACCGAACACTACCCGTGCCACTAACGATCCATCCAACCCATCGACTGCTTCGCATGCGGATGGAGTTATTGGCTCTGTCAAAACTCAATCTACTACCCAGTCTACTAGAAAAATCCAGTGACCCACTTCCACGGCTACTCCCAGTACAACTGCACCCTCTTCTACCCCACCTCAAACTGGGGTTTCTGATGTGGATGTAGTCCAATCAACCCCTTCACAAAAACTTGGGGGCAAGAAGAAAGCGAGAAACAAACCAAAGAAGAAGAACAACAATGTGCAACCCAAGACCCCACCGCAAACCCCTACTATCAGAAAATAGCCACAACGAAAACCGAAATTCCCATGTCTCATCTGTGGTGACGATCACTACACTCGAGACTGACCACATCGCGATGAAGTGGCCAAAATTTTCAAGGGAAATTCACAACCCGCTATGCTCACTCAGCCTTTTCCGCAGCAACAATCTTTGGTTGCACAAACCCCCATGCTGGGGGGCAGTTCCAACCAACCCCATGATGAGGCCTTGACAAGTGACCACATTTACATGTTTAATGGAGTTAATCTAACAACCCACTCTGCAACATATGACACACTAGTTAAACTTGATAAGTCTAAGATCGCTAACGGTCCTGCAACAGACCCGTTACCATCCACCGTCAAACCTCCATCTGTTAGCCCTCCATCCAGGCCACTCCATATTGAGAAACCTTCTTTTGACTCCATCCTATGCCCTCCTAATAGCACCATCTGGAAATCTACATTCAATCCTAATTCACGGGTTGCCCAAAACTATAACATCGTAGAAGATTTGGCCCAAGCCCCGTGTGCCATGTCTGCCTTGGAAGTTCTACAACACTGTCCCAACCAACATAGAACACTCTTAGACGCTATTGGTGATTTCAATCCTGAGTCATCAAACTACATCACGTTTAATCTATATGATCATCAACCGTGACTCTCCCACCAGCTAGCTTTCCAAATCGATGTGATTGTTCACAATCAACAAATCTACCTAATACTTATTCGGTGCCCTCGTGGTTAGATTCCCTATCATTCGTCGTTGATTACATTTCCAAAAATTTTCCTTCGGACGAATCTATCATGGAAATTCTTAGCATCGACAATCTGCCCTGGGATGAAAACCACCATCGATCCTCTTTTCTTCCACCTTTGGAAGAAATCCAAGACATACGATCTGTCTTCCCCCCCCGATGTTACCGAAGCTCTGTAATCTCCTATCCTCACACAAGATGCTCTCTCTTAGGGGAACATGGGTAACATCTCTACTACGGTCACGATTTACATTTCAATCAAAGAAGGTGTCGTGGAAAACATCAACCTTGGTGCTAATTGCAGACCCGACGAAGCGGTTTCTTACACCGCTTTATTCAAGGAATTCCGCAATGTCTCCGCCTGGAGTTACGAGGAAATGCCTGGGATCGAACCTTCGATCATCGTACACGAAATCAAAACTTACCCTGATGTGAAAGCGGTTCGGCAAAAGATTTTCCCAGTTCATTCCAAGAAAATCGCAACTATAAAGGCAGAAGTTGAAAAACTTCTAAAATCTGGCTTCATCTATCCCGTCCCTTTAACCGAATGGATCTCCAACCTTGTTCTGGTTGTTTAAAAAAAAGGGACCATCTGTGTTTGTGTTGACTATAGAGATCTCAACAAATATTGTCCTAAGGACAACTACCCTACGCCCTTCATCGACCAAATCATCGATAATTGCGCAGGAAGCGTAATCGTTTCTTTCATGGATGGCTTTTCTGGATATAACCAGATTGAAATCTTGCCCATGGATCAACACAAGACAACCTTCATCCGCCCTTGGGGAACTTTAGCCTACTGAAAGCTACCTTTTGGCCTTAAAAATGCTGGAGCCACTTTCCAGCGAGCCATGTCATACGCTTTTCATGACATCAAACATATCGCAGAACCGTATCTCGATGATTTGCCCGCACATTTGCTAAATCGATCCTATCACATTGATCATCTACGCGCGATTTTTCTGCGATGTAGGTTCTACTGTATTCGTTTGAACCCACACAAATGCATTTTCGCTGTCAAATCCGGTCGACTCCTCAGTTTCATTGTCTCCAAAGACGACACTAGGGTGGACCCCTTAAAAATCAAGGCCATCTTAGCCTTACCTCCACCCACCAATTTAACCCAACTCCAAAGTATGCAAGGCAAACAAAACTTTCTTCGTCGCTTCATCTACAATTACGCCGAGATCACTAAAGGATTCATGCGGTTACTACAAAATAATGTCCCTTTCATCTGGGATGACGTAGCTCAACGGGCATTCGATGCTCTCAATCACGCTTTGACCCATGCACCTTTTTTACATCCTCCTAAATATACAAAGGATTATATCCTTTACTTGGCCTCTTCTACTTCCACCAACGCAATGGTGTTAGTCCAAGAAGACTCCAACAATGAAGAACATGTGATTTATTATCTGAGCAAGAGTTTATCTGGACCCGAACTCAGATATTCGCATGTCAAGAAACTGGCTCTCGCAGCAGTCATCGCTATCCAAAGGTTCTGCCACTACATGTTATTATGCACCACCACGGTAATTGAAGACTCCAACCCCATGTACCACATCCTAACATGTCAAGTACTTGGGAGAAAATATTCGAAATGGATCGTTATTCTTCAAGAATTTTATCTCGAGTTTACAAAGGCTAAAGCCAAAAAATCCCTGGTGTTTGCTGAGCTTATCTGTGCTCTCCCTCGTGCCGATGAAAACATTGAACCTAGGGATTCTCTCCTCGATGAATCGCTCTTCCTCATTAGTACCTCTGATCCTTGGTACGAAGATATTCTCCTCTACCTTCAAACACAATGTTTTTAGCCCAACATCTCTCACGAAGAGCGTCGATGCATTCGTCATCACTCTCACCATTATCACATCCTCGGTGACACTTTATATCATCGTGGTATCAACACCATCCTTCGGCGATGTTTGACTCACGAGGAGGCTAAACGTGTTTTGAACGATTGTCACCTTGGCGCCTGTGGTAGTCACCTTTTGGGGATGGCCACAACCCAAAAAAACCTACATGCCGGCTACTTTTGGCCCTCAATTTTCAAAGATTGTGTCGAGGCTGTCAAGAAATTCCCACCCTACCAAATCTTTAACAAGAAGGCACGCACCCGCCCTATGGCATTGTACCCTATTATTTCCATCAGCCCCTTTTCCAAATGGGGCATCGATTTCATGCAGTGTAATCCTACCTCAGCCAGGGGGCACGGTTACATCATCGTCGCCATCGACTAATTCACCAAATGGGATGAGGCTATGCCTACCTTCCTGAATGATGGCTGTATGACAGCTCTATTCCTTTTCAACCACATCATAACTCGTTTTGGTGTACCATGTGCCATTTTCACTGACCATGGTGCACATTTTAAAAACCATATGATGAGCGAGTTACATGCCAAATTGGGTTTTCTCCATGAAAACTCATCCCCTTACTACCCTCAAGAAAACGGACAAGTTGAGGCTATCGACAAAGTCCTAAAAACCATGATCCAATGCATGGTAGGGGAAACCAAGACATCGTGGCATTTACAACTGTTTTCCGCTCTCTGGGCCTATCGCACCTCTATGAGAACCTCAACTGGATTCACTCATTTCCAGTTGGTCTATGGCATTGAAGCCGTCCTACCGATCAAGTGTGAGATTCCATCACTCAAACTGAAAGTAGAACTCCTACCTCATACTTCCATGGAAGAAGAACGATTTTTGTATCTTTCCCAACTGGACGAAACGCGTCGCGATGCTGCTCTCGCCAATGAGGCACATCAAAAATGAATTAAAAGTCAATATGACAAATCCATCCACCCTTGGACTTTCGTGGAAGGAAACTTAGTCCTTGTTTACGACCAAGCTCACGATAAATTGGGGACAGGAAAGTTAGAACCCATGTGGCAGGGTCCCTACATCGTGAAACGTGTCCTAGATAAAGGTGCCTATGAATTAGTTGATCATGATGGAATTTACCTAGGAGATCCCTGAAACGGGCTTTACCTTAAGAAGTACTATGCTTAGATCACCTAGCATTTGTACATTGTACATTATTGTATTTAGTTTTGGTGTGTCTATTTCTTTCGCGTGCTCGAGTCTTTACAGTTACCACTCATGACTGTGCCTGTGTTTTCATGCGCAGATGACGTCCTCCTTTCCTATCTTTTTTGGGTTCGTGGATG
This sequence comes from Picea glauca, assembly GCA_000966675.3. Taxonomy (NCBI): domain Eukaryota; kingdom Viridiplantae; phylum Streptophyta; class Pinopsida; order Pinales; family Pinaceae; genus Picea; species Picea glauca. Next base: position 305,522 of record JZKD02S1672772.1, read on the forward strand.
GCGCTAGGCGACATACCCAGAACATTGCTTCAGCAGCTTGGGTTATTTACCAATTTGACCAGGTGGTGAGCTTAGGAGGCATTTGTTTAGGACCAACAACCAACAATATGGCAAAATATCATGTTGTCATTGGACTGCTAACCCAAGCTTCCTCTCTAGGTATCTCTCGCATCATTATTTACTTAGATTCCCAACTGGTGGTTTGTCAACACAACCGTATCTACGCTATCCGTAGTCCTATCCTACTATTCCTACACTTGCAAGTTTGTCGTCTCGAACGAATGTTCGATTACATCGAATATAGACACATTCTGAGAGAACTTAATAGTGTTTCAGATTCATTAGCTAATTATATCATGGATCGGTATCTTTCCCACATATAAGATTCAAGGAAAACAAAATTGTACATTACATGTAAATTAAAACACATCACAGACATCATCATGTGCAAATCATTGGCATAATAAAAACTCGAAATTATATATATATATATATATATATATATATATATATATATATATATATATATATATATATGGCGTGACTAAAATGTTTGTATTACATCAAAAAGTGTGTAGAAGAGAAAAATATTGGGTCTGTTCACCCATACAACATCGCCTGACAAGGCATACAAAAACATGATCATGGGGAGACTCTAATCTCCCCGCACTGCGTTGTGTTGTGAGTAACACACTACTGCATGCACTACATGCCTCAATAGAGAATTTATATTCTCTGGTACTCCTACAGTGTGTCGTTGCAGATGTAAAGGCACATCCCCCCTCCGCGGAGGAGGGATACCCATCGTAAGGCCTTGGAGGTTTCTCTCAAACTCCCGGAGACCCACCACCGGTACTGCTGGGTATGATGTGACTGGGGCACCTCCACGTTGCCTGGGTACTGGTATATCAACTGGGCGCACTGCTCCCTTGTCTGCATGTTGGAAACAAAACATCTATTATAACTCTTTTACATACCCCCCCAAAAAATACATATACATCAAAAACATAAAAAACAAAAAACTAGACAAGGTATGGCTCAGTCTCTTACCTGACTCGTCTCAATATTCCCCCACGGAAAAAATCAAGTCCATACTCCCACGGAATTCTACGTTGGCATAAGGGAAGTCCTCTATCCAGAGGTGTTGTCGTCTCAACCAGGCAAAGAAATCACCAGTAAAGTGGAACTCTGACTCCGAAACTAGCCTTGGATATAGACTAGTCCACCTCTCCATCCAAGGTTTGTCCACTGGTCGTATCGCCAGCGCTATTTGAGGTTGCATCTGAGGGATGCTCTCTAGGAAAAATGAGACCAAAAATGAGCCATAACCGAACTGCTTCTAACCAGTCCTGCACTGTGAGATCTGTTCCTTCACATTCCGAAGGAACGCTGCACTCCAGTTACACAGTGTTGGTTCCAAACACTACACACCATAGGCCACCTGTGATCTCGACGCCAGATGAGCGCTAGTGCTTCCGGTCATGCTTGTGATAGCAAATAGTATAGACCGGAGAGGTAGATCTCATATATCCTTGATAGGGATCCTGCCCCCTACCAACCTTGCTCCCAGAATGCAGTGGCGTGCCAGATACACGTCCACCTGCTCAGGTAATGCCCTCTGCCCAGTAAAATCTATGTGGACACCTCTTTTCGAGAGGCCGGTCAAAAAAGTAGACATCTTCCAACTCAATGGTTAGGAGTTGTGTGTCGATATGGAATCCCTGTTCCGCAACATCCCAAAGGCCAATCATATGCTCAAGTAATAACACCTCTCTCTTCATTTTTTGCAATTTGAAGAACTTGAGCAAGCCACACGCTCGCAAGGTGGCCCGCGTACGAGGAATCCGTAGAGAGGCTATATCATCCATCTCATGTTCCCTCTCTTTCCAGTCGATCATGATTGCCGAAGATACCTACAAAACAAAAAAATCAAGATTTTCATTATTCCTCATGTTTTTGTAATTTCGGCAATTTTCAAAAGCATTTTAAAACATGAAATGAAATGCCCATGTCATCTAAAAGAAACCACTCACTCTTTTTTAACCACCACGCCCTTTAACATTTGTCAAGTAATGATAAAAACGTTTCAAAAATGCAAAACAACTTTGGGGGCTGCGTGGGCAAGTGGGGGGAATTTTTGTGAATTCTTTTACTAAAAATGATCGGTCCAATCGATTCCAAGGGTGTAGAAATCCTAACAACCCTTCTCTAACACATTTTTGTAAAATAATCCCCCTATTTTATTAATTTTTAAAAAAAGAGGCCATCTTGGTTCAAAGAGGGGCAACCTAGGGCTTTGTGTTTTAAATAAATAATGCCATGAAAATCAATTTGAAACCATGTAATTGAAAGAGCAAAGGATGAAAACCTACCCAGTTCGAACGGTGAGAAAAATGATCGATCGTAGCTCCAGCAGCGAGAAAAACAAGATTTGCTTCAAAGGGAGATTCTCCACTACTCCAAAAATCCTTGCAAATGAAATGGTTAATGAGTTTTCAAATCAATTGTTATTTATAAAATTTCATTTTTATAAGGTATGGTCATTTTTGGGTTTCTCCAATGATGTGATGGCTTCACTAAACTCTGGTTTGTAGTTTTTGGCACCGCAGGTTTCCTGGCAGTTCTAATGAATTATTCACCTTGTTGCATTTATGAGCATAGTCTTAGTTCGTTCTCGAGCTCGACAATATGAGAACGTAACTGGGTAAAATTTTATCTCTTTTTCGGACCCATACGGATACAAACACACGAAAAAGGAACCACCCTGGAGTCTCCTTTAAACCCTTTTCACACTCTCTAAATATGAAAAGATTGTCGAGTGATCTTGCTTCCTTTCACACTCATTAAAAGGTCAGAAAGGGCGTCTTTCTAGCAATAGTTTAACCCTTTTTCGGTCTCGTTAGACTACTGTACGAAAAAGGAACTGAGAGAGTTCTCTTTTAAGTGTTTTTCCAAACTCTATAATCTTGAAAAACCTTCAAGTTTTCTGTCCTTGGACTCGTTAAAGCACACATCGACAGGCCCATATGGGAATGAACCCTTAATTCTTTTGGTTCGTTAAACAAAGGAAGAGGAACTTACCGAAGGTGAGTTATATCGAGCATGTGTTATCCTCCTCGAGCTCATTAAATCAAAAAGAGGTACTCATCTATCTAGATGGGGGAAAAAATTGAAAGGAGAAAGCCAAGCAGTCTCTTGAGAACATCATCCAGGGATTCTTAGAGTCACCCTTGAACATGACACTATGTCATTTTCACATATCATAATCTGTTGAACCTCTGCACTGAGCCAATCCTCCAAGTTTCCTTTCACTCCTTTGGGTCACCCGACGCAAGTCACAGTATCCATTGCATAGTTTTGGTCCATGTCATGTTTTGTTGTTGTGCCCCAATGTTCAAGGGAAGTATCTGCCTCAAGAGTCAACTATCCCAAGTAGATTGCCTCAAAACCTGTGTCAGCCCATGCCCATTTGATCTGCTAATTACATCTCCATGTCTTTTTCGTGTCGTTGATGGGGGATACATCAAGGCCCTCCCTCGACGAGTCTATTCCTGTCGACTCCAACACATTATCTGAGAATCAGACTTAGAAACCAATTAGTACTTTGGGGCCTGCATGCCTCAATGGCAGGCCTCCTCACATTCGACAGTAGGTTTACATCATGGACCTCTGATCGAATTATTCCATGGATGTTCGAACTCAGCTCGTCTATTCACATTCGTTGGAATGTACTAGGGTACCTTGGGAATCATTGACATTAATGGTGATCTCCCTCGCACCTGATAACGGTTCACACCATTGACCGGTAATCAAGTGGTTTCTACCATGTTCGACATCAGGACATCTATTCACATGGTCAGATTCGTACCGTATTGGGATTGGTAAGAAGACCTTGGGCTGAGTAGCCACTTTGATATATGCTTTGCTCAGGCTACGAAGGAGTATTTATTGGACAAGGACACATATACTGTCACATAGCTCCACTTTGTATTGGTCGTGGCTATGTCTTTTCATCTCGTAGATCCACTGTGTATTCTTCGTGGCTACGATCAGTTCATGTCATTAGAGTATAGATCCACGGTGTATTTTCGGTGGCTATACCTTTTATCAATACAATTATGGATCCGCAGTGTATTTTATGGCGGCCATATCTTGCAAGTCTTGATCACCCAAGCATAGGTATGCCTACCTTGGGTTTTGAAATATGTCATAATATTTGTTGGATGTTTGTGTGCAGCTTCCGTCGGGTTCTCCGAGTCTATACCCTTGCTTGAGATTCTACAAAGTATTTCAGTTATCAGTTGGCATCTTCTAATTTCATACTTTGAGGGGAATTCTGTTACACATCAAAATCACTCAGCTGGATAAGTGTCGCATGTTCCCCTCAATTGTCGTAAGTGTCGCATCTTCCTTACAACTTTCGCAAGTGTCGCAAGTTGGTTACAAGTGTCGCAAATGATGTTCAGACATACTGCCATGACAAACGACACTAAGGAGACACTTAAAACATCTCATATTCTTGGTTTGAAGGAGAAGAACTGGTTTACTGAAGTCAAATAACTCTTAACACCTGAAAGGAGCTCTGAAACAGAGGTTCTGAGGGGGAGCGCTCCTCTATATCAACTCTAGGAGCACTGGCACTACCCTATAATGCTTCAAGGAGCGTTATAACACTCCCCTACCCCCTCTGAAGGAGTGCTTCTCATATTGAGAGCGTTGGCGCCCCTCCATGGCTTACCAGGGAGCTCTATAGCGCTCTGATGCCTCTTTTAAGGGAGAACTGCCTAATATGAGGCAGTAGTTGGCCCATTGAGGAGAATAAGGGGAGGATCTTTTGATATTAGGAGGAAGTTATGCTCGAATTGTTGGTTTCATCAAGAAATCCCTGATCTAAGGAGAAGGTTCCCAACTTTTTCTAAAGATAACTCAAGAGGTTAAGGTCCTCTTTACCTATATAAACAAGCTCTATGATGGTGGAAAGGGGGAAGAACTGAAGATATGAAACTTATGATCTTGGAGAAAATACACAGTCAGCCAAAGGAGAGTGATCAGTGAAGCTACTGTTATCCAGGTTGTGGAGCTTTCAGGAAAGGGTTAGACGAATAGGACTTGACGAAGCTGTCGCATTCACATCTACGATTGTAAGTATTGTTGTTGTTTTTCTCATCAATATGACACGCTTGGCCTGTTTCTTTCTAGTTTGTGTCTAATGTCACATGAACTTATAATTTATTGATAGATCTATTTTCAAGCTAATATCAATAGAGTAGGAAGTGGTTGTATCTTGTTTTGTCCACAGGATCCAGCAAGAAGCAAAGGATCGAAGCGCAACCAGGAGCGTGCAGGGACAAACGTCGATAAAATGTACTTCTATCATCCTTCCTTCTCATGTCTTAGTTTAGATGGATTTGAAAGGAAGTCAATGTCCATGTTAAGAATTTTCTTTCTAGAGTTAAGGTCAAGCTCTTAGAGGCAATCTACCTGTCCGCAGGGAGATTTTCCTACAACACCATGATTCCACAAGAGAGGGGGACTGAGGGGCTAAATGTTAATTTCCTATTTTGATTAAACTTTCGTCTAAGGGATTGGATCATTTATGTGATATTCTTGGGGGGGGGGAGGCCAGGAGGTTCTTGATTCCCCACGAATGACTTAAACCCACCCCTGGTTTGATTGGGGGGTTCGCATGTTCGCTCATTTCACTCGTTCACTTTCTCACTGGTTCATTCGTTCACTCACTTTCTCACTCGTTATTTCATTCCATTCTTACCTATCACACATTCATCCTTCCTCATACGTGTCTTGGCTTTGGGAAAGGGAAACGAACTTCCAAAGAGTAGCCATGGTATTGTTGGTTGTAGTGGTCACTGGTGTAATCCTGCCATGACTTGAGGCATGCATGCCTGAGATGTGTTGGCCTATGTCAAGCTTTGTTCATAGCTGCGAGTCTTGAGATTTCCAACATGGAGATTTTGGAACAATTGTGTTGGAGCCCTAGAAGGAGACGAACTTCCTGAGGGACTTCATAGTAAAGAAGGGTGGGGGTCCATTCTCTTGGGTGGTGAAAGCTGGGTAGAAGGTATTTGGGTACTTGGATTGTTGTGAGTACTGGGAAATCCTATGAGAGCCTGAGTGTTGACTGGTTCAAGAAGCCAATAACACTCTGGAACCATCCTTGTGGATTCATAGCCCTAGCTCGAGGGTGACACTGTTGTTGAGATTTGTAACAGTAGTGTCTATGGTTGGGTGGAACATCCTTGTTCTGCAAATAGTTGGTGTCTTCTTTTATAAAGATAAGTTCTCTCTGTTATGGTATTATTTACCTGTATATGAATGTATTATGTTGTGTATTTATTTATCGTTTAATTGAATATTTAGAATAGTCATGCTTGTTGGTTATTTTTGTGCATGTTGTTAGATCTTTTCTTTTATGGATCCTTATTAATTTAAAAAGGTATCGGTAAGAGAAATAATTCTAAGGGTGCGCTTGAAGGTAGCGTACCCCAGCTTGTGGGTGGCGAGGTATGTTACATAGGGGGAGTGTGAGTATGAAGTTACTATGTTTCCCTCAATGACAAAGGGGGAGATTGTTGGACATATTGTCATTGATATGTTTTCATTGATGTCAACAGTTGATGTCATTGTGATGTGATGATAAGTTGTTATGATGAATTATCATTGATGAGTTGTCATTGATGAATTGTCATTGATGTCAATAGTCATGATAAGTTGTTATGATGGAAACATGAATCAGTAATGAAAAATTATACAGTTGGCATTAGTGTCAAGATGGCCAATAAGGTCTATCCATGTGTAATGAAGGGTCAACGATGGAAAGAGAATGCATCAGATCAGCAAGGCTAATATTAGGAGTAATCACGCAGAAGACATAACACAAGGTGCAAAGGAATCTACCTAAAATATCAGAAGAGGCATCGTATTAGATCACACAAGATAAAAGAATGTAGATATCCTCGGTTTAGTTGGAAACCAAGTATAAAACCAAAAATATCATAAGATATGATGCATAGGAGGCTTAGAATAAATGACACATAGAAGTCGTCCATTACAATTACGGGACAAACTAGGACCGTTGTATTTGGGAGTTACAAGAGAAGGACCATTGGAGGACTGGTCAACGATTAGATCAAGTTGTGACCATTGGATACATAAGAGCCATATCAAGGGAAGAGATTGATTGCAGAGAGCGAAGCGAGAATTAAACAACACGTTAATTCCAATCCCTCAATTAGTCTAGATCATCATATTACAAGAGAAGGACCGTTGGAGGACTGGTCAATGATCACATCAATTCGTGACCATTGGATATGCAAGAACTAGATCAAGGGAATGGATTTATTACAAAGCGCGAAGGGATAATTAAAAAATGCGTTAATTCCAATTTCGCAATTAGTCTAAACCGTTGATCATCACTCGCCAATAGATCTACGATGGGCATCAGTTCCACTACCAACGAGCAATTTCCAATGCAGAACTCGATGATAGTTTTAAATGTCATGCAAGTTGGGACCCCATAATCATCCCTGATCATTGATCTACTCAAGGAGCATTCTCAATCGTTGGATCATAGAGAAACCTGCATAAAGAAGGAAAAGAGGCTTTTCCATTGATGTAGATTATGGGACAAATTAGGACCATCACATCAAGGGGAAGTCAAAATAATTAGATCTCAACTGACAGATTTGAAGCAGGAGCTTCAGAAGATATCTTAGTCATTGGATTAAAGCTGAGTATAAAAACAGTCAACCCCGATGTTGATTACTCCAGAGAAAAGAATCCCAGAATGGGTAAAATTACCCAAAGGCTAAGGTCCCAAAGTGGACATGAGTTGTATGATCCAAGGAACAATTTTCGTAATATATCGACCATCAGATAGATTAAATTGGAAGGATAGTGTAAGCCACAAATGTTTCGAAGAGGACATGAGTTGTCCGATCTGACAAATATTTTAGGAGTCATATTGATGTTCCAATCTATATAAAGTAGAAGGATAGGATAAGAAAATATGAAGTTCAGAGCCCCGAAGTCCCAAAGTAAATGAGGACCATTGGATATAGACAATACATTATCATCATTGGATCAGAATAGTGGTCAACTTTGTCGCTGACTACTTCAGCGAAAATGAGTTGAGAACATGTAGATTCACCTGAAGCACTGAAGGACGAAGTCACTCTCTGTTCGACAACATAGGTATTCCAACAGAGGAAGAACACCTTCAGTAACCACTCACATAACCATATCAAAGATCAACACACCGATGTTTCCACATGGTAAAACCCCTACAGGGAAACATCCACGACCCCAGCCAATGCGGCCACTTGGAGTAGTTTATTAATGCAAAGAAAAAGATTACAGAGAGATTTTACAAGATATTTTCTCACAATCGATCATCGGCAAATGACCCTCCATGCTCTTTAAATGGATATCATGGACCAATCGGGTGTTAAGACACTAATCAATGGTCGTTAAGATCGAGGAGAGTATGAACCGTCAAATCACTCTATGTCGGGAACATATCGTGACCGTCGGATTGCCTAACTACAAATGCATACTAATGAATAGTAAAGAAACACACTTTTACCTAACGACATATTAGACCAAGTAGATATTAACTAACTCCTAAGTGTCTAAATATCCTAACATCCCCCCTTAAGAACAACTTGGGATAGGATTGAAG
>JZKD02S1672772.1:314269-330341 GCA_000966675.3 Picea glauca
GCAAAGAAAAAGATTACAGAGAGATTTTACAAGAGAGTTTCTCACAATCGATCATCGGTAAATGACCCTCCATGCTCTTTAAATAGATATCATGGACCAATTGGGTGTTAAGCCACGGATCAATGGCCGTTAAGATCAAGGAGAGTATGAACCTTCGAATCACTCTATGTCGGGAACATATCGTGACCGTCGGATTGCCTAACTACAAATGCATACTAATGCATACTAAAGAAACACACTTTTACCTAACGACATATTATAACAAGTAGATCTTAACTAAATCATAAGTGTCTAAATATCCTAACACTCTCAACCATCGATTTGAGATACATTTTGGGAGTTAGTACAACCGTTAGATCCAGGAGAAGAACATGTGCCACATGAGGATATCCACATCAGCAATACTACGTCAGCAAGGACACATGGTGCAATCAGATAATGACAAGTGTCAAAGTGCAATTGGGATTTTAGGTATGTGTAAGTCACAAATCTAAGTGACACATTTTTCGCCACTCAGTCAGTTCCATGTCAACAAGTGATGTCAACAATTTACGTCACTCTGGGAGTTTGTACTTTGAGATTTTCACCACTAGCAAATCCCCGAAGTCCCGAAGTTTCGAAATGAATGAGAACCATTCATCATGCAAATAAAATATCGACCATCTGATCTACTACAAAAAAATATTCTTCATGAGATTTTAAAGATTACAGAGGCTGGAAGTCATGAAGGATGAAGTCCCGAAGTAATGACAATCGTCCATCTCATCGTGCTATTAAAACGTGACCATTGATCTTGACAAGTGATCAAGCACTTATTTATCCTAGTGCCTAGTCATCGCCTGTAGTTGTATGGAATAGAGAAATTAGGATAAAAGAAGAGGCACTGCTTATGTAACGTTGTGTTTCCCCCAGTCTATAAATATAACTATATTGGCCAAGGAACTATGGAAAACCTAAAAGTGTGAATGTTTGATTTGATGGACCTTTGTACAAAAGGTCGATGAATGTAAATTCTTTTATTTTAATAGAAAATGGTTACGTGGTGCATGACTATTGAAAGAGGGGATGTGCTAAGATAAAACCATGAATGCTATGAAAGGTGGTGGAGGGGACCCATAATGGTGTCATTAACCTCCACCGAACTAGTACCATGCTGGAATTAATTTCTTAGATCAGAACAACCCTCTGACCCAGGAATGAATTACATTCAGGCTGGTATGTGGGAAGACCTCCTCAAGAGTTAATGAGGGGATGGGGAAGAATTCCCATCCATAAGGCTTCCAGACTTGACCATGGACTGGGAATTCACACCACACAAAGTCCTGTTGAGGAAGGAAATAAAGGAGGTGCGGTGGGATGAGGAAGACCTGTGGAAAAATGTAGAGACGAGAGGCCAGAGGAAGGAATGAATGAGGAAAATTGAGTTCTAATCATAGAAAATAGAGATTTAGGTAGGAGGAGAGTAACCTTCATCCTTATCTATTTCAATATTGGGAGAAGGAGAGTAACCTTCATCCCTAACTTTCGTTGAGTTGGAAGTAAGAGATTGAATCTCAAAGCATTATGGCTTAAACTCGGGGGTGGCCAATGATAAATCCATTGGGAGTGATTCAACTTATGGTTGGGTGGAAATGAGAACCCCTTTCAAAATTTGCATCACACTTTATATTTCTAATAAGTGTTTTATTACCTTATTATTTGAATTGTAAATAATGAATGCATGCGAGTATTTACATGTCTATAAAGGGTTATTTCTTTGTATTAAATTATTAAGTTATGAGTATGCATTCGTTCCCTTGAGAACCTATATTTCTCCTTGAATTTCCATACGTCCCAGTTTAATCACTCAAATTTGATTTCTCTAGGAATTTACATCATCGTTCCAGTGTCAGATCAAGCCTCTAGACATAGCTACCATTTTGGTAACCCCACAACTTACTTTGCCTTGATTTAGAGCTTAAAGGTCTATGAGTTGTTAAGGTGTTCCCTTTAGACCAGTACTCTAGGAGACTCTGAACTTCCGCCTATTCCCTTAACCAAAAACCCGACTAAGAGTGAGGATTATAGCCCAGGAGTTATATGAAGGTCCACGTGACCTGGGTCTAGGAACCTTAGAGCTCGAGGCTCCGAGATGTCAAATTGCACAATAGTCAAGTTGAACCATGCAATTTCTATGAACTGTTGATCTATGAACGAAGATCGAGGGTGGGGAATCATTATGGAGAACGAAGGTGAAAATAGCAGAAGCACTAGTTCGCGGCCCACAATTCACCCTTGCCATTTATCTCAATGGGCTGGAAGATCAACAATCCCGGTTAGACTATAATCGAGCGAGAACTTTCCATATTGTGGAGGTCAAACTCTCTGGTAAAGAGTACACATGTTGGGGCCCCACAATTTCTATGAACCGTCGATCATCGTTGACCTTCGATTTGAGTTTGATGTGATCCATGAAACACAAGGAGCATGGGGGATGGATAAATATTCAAGGAGATCAAACTCAAAAGAGATGGAGTTTTTAGGAGTGCAAACGAAATCCAGGAGACGGGCCCATAGGAGGAGAAAAATTCGAATCCTTCGAGCACTTAGAAAATCTTCGAAGTCAGAGTAAGTCAGAAGCTCAAGAGGAGGAGCGATAGTGGTCATTGGATCATAATGCGAAGGATTGATATTCATCTGGTCTAAGAAAGGTGCAGGAAACTTATCACTTGGCACGTGCAAGAGAAGGGAACTTACCAAAGTTCTGAAGTCCGGAAGTAATTTGAAGTCATCCATCACCAAGAGGTGAATCTGAACCGCCAGATCCAAAGGGACACATGGCGACAGCTCGTGGACTCTAGGGAAATCTGTGCGAGAGTTTTCAGTTGACATATGAGACTCCGGAAGTCCGGACAGTTGGAGAGCCAATGTAAATCTCAGTCGTCAGATCACCCGAAGTAGGATCCTAGAAGTTGATCGCCAGAAGATACGTATCAGCATATCAGTAGCTTCGAGAAATCTATTCGAGAGTTTTCAGTTAAGATTTGAGAATCCTGAAGCATGTAGAATCGGAGATCCGAAGCAAATATCCATTGTCAGATCGTCCGAAGTAGATCTCGATCGTCAGATCATCCGAAGTAGATCTCAATTGTCAGATCATCCAAAGTAAATCTCCAGCGTCAGATAATCCGAAGTGAATCTCGACTGTCTGATACAGAAGAGATGTGTCGTGAGTCTGTGGACTCCGTATAAAGTCTCGAAGTAATTCATAGACATCATATTAAGAAGGGATGTGGCATGAATCTGTGGACTCTGGATAAAGTGTCGAAGTAATTCATAGCCATCAGATTAAGAAGGAATGTGGCATGAATCCGTGGACTCTGGAGAAAGTCCCAAAGTAATTCATAGTTGTCATATTAAGAAGGGACATGGCGTGAATCTATGGACTCAAGATAAAGTCCCGAAGTAATTCATAGCCATCATATTAAGAAGGGACATGGAATAAATCCGTGGACTCTCGGTAAAGTCCCGAAGTAATTCATAATCGTCATATCTAGAGTAGACGTTGCATAAATATGTGAACTCCAGGTAAATACCCAAAGAATCCTCGATCGTCACATCAAGAGGATAGGTAGCACAAATCTGTGGAATCTGAGTAAAGACCTAAAGTAATCCTTGATTGTAAGATCAAGTGGACACATGTCAGTGGATTATATCCTTCCGATCAAATCCATTGGGAACAAGGGTGAAGTTTTAGATTTGAGATCTCAGAAGTCCGGAGAACCGAAGGAGATCTCGACCATTGATTGAGAAGAGGGCCACAGGACCATTGATCTAGTTGAAAGGTTCAAACACCTGAAGTAGAAACAGGGCCATTGATTTAGGAGGACAGGTGTCCATAGATCATCAACTTTGGAAGATTGATGTACGTAGGAAAGAAGGGTTTGAGATTTGAAAAGTTCGAAGTTTGGAATCATGAAGGAGATCAAATTTGTTGATTTAGGAAGGGAATATATGAACTTTTAGTTCAAACAGTACCGTCAATATTAGAATATCGACGGTCCCATAGCATTGCGGGGATTGGAGGTGCGTTAACTTTAAAAGGTTGAGGGTGGGCTACAATCCAAACCTTGGTTTTGGAGAAAGTACAAGTGGAGGCTCGAGGAGAATTGCGGGCCAAAAAGTAGTTTGGTTTTAAACTACCTTTAGCCATGCCCACAATTATGTTTTTGCATCAGGTCATCACCCAAGGTCACATCCAAGGAGGGGCCAAGATAAAAGGGGATAACTCCAACTCTGATTCTTTGTTGAAGCGTGAAGGAGAAGGTCTCGGGTATCATAAGACCTACACCAGAAGTCGAAAGGTCCTATGTTTGATTAAAAGGTGAGACTATCAAGGTATCTAAGTCTTATTTGACTAAGAGAATCAGAGAACCTTGGTCGAATGGTTAGGCTGAGTCCTAGACTTCCCAAATTAGGAATCATAGAGGGAAAGGATTTTTTCCTATAAGGAGGACAACATTTGTTTTTTCTCCCCATCATGGGTGTGTTACAAATTGGTATCAGAGCATGGTTACAACACTTGGCCTACTTGGGCTCATGGATGAGTTGCTTAAAAACTCTATTTGGAGTACTTTTAAAAGAGTGACACTCTACCTTACCTCTTTCTTAAAAGTTATGGTTAAAAATGTTATTAAAAAAAAGAATGAAACTTTCTACTGTGTGTGTGCATTTAATAAATTGAACCGTGTATTGTTCATGAACTAATCCATTGTTAGCTAACAATAAGTGTTTTTGTCAATACTCGAGAAGTTAGTAAATCACGAGAAAAATTCAAGAATAAATGATGGTGACGTGTCATAAAGTGGAGGACGGATCCCACTATAGAGAAGAAGAATATGACGAAAGGAGGGTGGTGGAAATCCCTCTCGATATGGCTGAAACTATAATTAGGAGCATCGGGGCCAAATTACATAATTTCAAGGATGACAACAAGAGATGGATAAATGAGAAAGAAAAACAAACATAAATTAATCCAGTCTTATTGCAAATCTTGTTCGACATACAGAGGAAACTACAACATGAACCCGCAACCAGTCATGTGGACCAATGACATAAGAAGAGAAGTCAAAGTCCACCTGAGATCCAAAAACATGACTTCATAATTTACCACACTGGGATAAGTGCCTCGAAGAATGCCCAACTTGGAGGCAAGGGAAACTCATCGATAGAGTCCTCTAGAAAGGAAGATGGAAAATCCGAAGGATCTTCTAGTAGCAGAGGAAGATCACATTCTCAAAGGAAAGGAAAGAAGCAGAAACATTCCAAAAATCATGATACTGAAGAATTTAAGAAAGCCAAACCACCCTCTTTCGATGGAGAGATTAGAAAGGGAGTGCTTATATTATGGTAGCTGCAGGAGATATTTAGCTCCACGTGTAAACCTGACAATAATAGAATATTCCGAGAAGCAAGAATAAACCCTAACTAGTTGTCTAATAACCCTAGAAGACAAGTCGACTCAAGAGGATAACTTGTATTAGGTTATTAGCCTCCAAGAGAAGAAGTCATCTAAAGGAAATATTATATACTAAGTAAATAGGAACCTAGAATGAGAATTCAGCTCAGGTAGTTTGCCATATTTATAATAAATATAGGAGACCAATCTTCATTCTGGAAGGCATTCTCAGAACCACAGAAGCAACACTTGTGCGCACAGTTGCAGTTGGCCAGTTTGTGCACAATTTTGGAGGAGAGTTGTTTTTGCAGTTGTTACAGCTAGCAGATTTTGGTTTTGGCTTGGACTATCTCTTGGTTATGGTTTGAAATCTCTAATCATATATTTCTTGGTGTGCTATCCTTGGAGAAAGGTGTGCCACCCTTTGTTTGGCTATTTAGCCTAGGGTTTTCTTTCGTAATGATTCTCTGTCAAGGTTAAGGTTCTTGGGGGTGGATTTGGCCTATGGTTGGGTGATAATAGTGATATTGTCTATGGTTAAATGAGTAAATCCATTATATTCTAACAGGTTATGGGCCAACACCTCCTTCATTTAGTATAACCACTGGAAAGGAGCATATCCATAAGGATACTAAGCGCATTGAAGAACTGTCGCTAGGGTTTCTAGCAAGAGCAATTACCAAAGCACTGCCACTAGGGTTACTAGCAGGTGCAGTTGCAGAAACCCTAATCCTCTTGTTGAGGCACCTTAAGTGAATTTATTGACCTAATTTTTGGATATACTTGTGCACCCAAGACTAGAACATCTCCTGTTACTCTCAGCAAGCTAAGACGTCAAGTTTGAGTTTTTGGTCAAATCTAGGGTTGACCAAGTCAAAGAAACCATGACTTACTCTATGAAGTCATAAAACAAGTTAGATGGGTTTTCTAACTTCAGAACATGGAAGATAAGGATTGACCTCATTCTTTCCAAGAATAAAGTGTTGGATATCATGAAAGGAAAGATAATGGAACCAGAGTTTGAAGAAGGAAAAGAGAAGGAACCGCAAAACATTGCAATTATGGAGAAGTTCAGAGACAGTGACATCAATTCCATGAGTATCATAGTGGACTCTATAAAATACCACTCGATACCCTATATCTCCCATCTTGATTCATCTAAAAAGATGTATGATTCCCTAACAAACCTCTTCTCAGTCAGAAACATTGGGCAAGTAATGAGTCTAAATAATAAGCTTTGTGACATGAAGATGAATGATGATGACAACATAACATCATACTTTGTGAGAATATCTCAGTTAAGAGATTAAATACAATCTATTGAAGAGATCATTTCAGAGAAGGAATTGGTAAACATAATACTCAATGGTCTTCCCAAGACATGGGATGCATTTGTCGCAAGCATGAACACAAGGAAGGAGTATCCTACATTTGAATAACTTTGGACATGTTGTGCACAAGAAGAATCAAGGATTAGTGAAAAAGAGAAACCTCAAAATAAATACGATGATCAATCCTTCACAGTAAGATTCAAGAATTTTAGGGATAAAAGGAAGTTTGGTTCAAGGAAGAAGCCAAATCAAGAGAAAGATATGTTAGAAATACAATGCTTCAACTGTCGAAAGTATGGTCACTACAAGAATCATTGTCTCGATCTAAAGAAAAGGAAGGAGAGACATGAAGCATAAGTTTCCAAAGAAAAGGAACCTTCAAATATGATTAATAAGGATGAAACAAACTTCTTCTTCTAAGACAAGGTAAACAACACTCTTCATAGTTCTTCTACATACCATGTTTTATGTACATATCTTGCATATCTATTTCTTCAAAGAGAAACTATACTTATGGAAGAAACAACAAGATAAGGATTGCTCCAAGTCATACAATACACATGAAAGGATGAAGTACGTCAACAACCCCTGGTAACAATTCATGTGGAAGTTATTATCAGAATCAATCTTGAAGAAACTTAGAAGAAGTAAAGACAAAAAGAAGTCAACAATCAAGAGGAAATTGGAAAACAATTTGTGACACTTATCAGAAGGCAATAAGGATGAAAACGAAAGTGTGGACTCTACTAGATGGAGGGAGTTCATTATATTATCAAAATAAAAACATCCATTCATGCATGAAGCAAGGATTAGGAGGTATCTAATCCTAAATTATATGATCCATTGAAGATAATGAAGTATATATCCATGGTAGCAACCATGAAAAGCAACATGTGTTCAGTGTGACTTCATAAGAAGTCTTCTTCAAAAAAAATCCTTAAAGTAATCCTTGGTTGTCCATCCACATCCATGATCCTATGATGAAATAAAGAAGTTGGAATCTTCAGGAAATGGAATCTATGGAAAAATCGATGAACGTAAGAGATAAAGAAAAACACGAGGAAGAACATGAAGATTCCAAGAGAGAAGGAAAAGCCAGAACAACTAGTCATTGTATCGAGAATCACAAGACTACCAGCTTGGTATGAACTCACTAAAAAAAAATCAAGTAGAGGAACTGAAAGTTGTGATGAAGAACAGTGTATGGAGGAATTATGAATGAAAGCATTGCAAGATCTAGAACTAGAGGTTCTCCCAGATGGAGGGACAAGACTATGATGATTGTTTGTAAAAAAGACATACCTCTACATGAGCCAGTATATCGTCCACAATATCCATAGGTTGGAATTTACATGTAGAGAAACCTCAAAGGCTTTGAGGTATACCGTAAAGAGACCCTTGTATGCAGATGGAAGAAGATATTGTATGGATTCAAGCAACTTGGTGCAGAACCTTCAATACACAGCAGAAGCGTGGTGAAAAGATTTCTATAACAAAGATATTGTATCAGAATGGTTATTCAGAAATCCAGGATGATGGATTGCTAATCCATGACAAATCTCATAGATGTGTTCCAGTTTGAGCCCTGCCATGATGTTATGAGCTAGTAGGAAACAAAATATTAATCCAATATAGATATACTACATTGATCAGAGCTATATGAAGCCTTCAAAGAAAACCAATTTTCCAAAAAGACCAAACTACATTGAGATCAAGCATTACACTCTCTGTGATGAAGTCCAAAAAACAGAAAGTGGTTCTCCAAAATATATCTCCACAAATGAGCAGATATGTAGACATTTTGGTGAAGCCTCTATCCAAAATGAAAAAAAGTTTGTGTACTCAAGATGGATCTCGTGGAGATGACTTCCTTATTGAAAAAGGAAGAGATGAATCCTAGGTTGGGAGGGAGCATTGATGTGTATTGATGTGCTATTGATTTATGGACAATCATTTTTCAAGTTCGAAAAATGGTTCAGGATGAGAAGTTCCTTTCTAGTTCGGAAAGTGGTTTGAGATTTCTAACGGACAGGCATTTTCCAGTTCATAAAATGGTCGAGATGGAACAATCATTTTCGTAATGAAAATGGTTCAATGGATTTTTGATGTACCATAGACAAGGATTCCCCTTTTGGTTAACATAGGGAATGGTCTAGTACACTCTCTCTTCTTGACGATCACTCTTAGTAGTGGTCAAGAAGACTAGTTCACTTCGCCGGATAGTCATTCTTTTGAAGCTCACACTTGTGATAAGTTTCGAAGAATGGTATGTTTTAGAGGTTGGTGCAAGATAGTCATTTCCTTTGGAAATGGTCCGAACAATCATTCCATAGGGCAGATTCATTCTCCCCAGGATGCACTTTGTTTAGTGCCGGAGGAATGGCCCAGATAGGTGAATGGTCTAGGTTCACCAATTAGGGACATGCATTCCCTAGAGAAGATTCATTCTCTCCAGGTTGCACTTTTTTTAGTGTTGGAGGAATGGCCCAAATAGGGAATGGTCCAGGATCAGAAATTGGGATATTATTCTTCCTTGCTTGAGAAGAATAGTCCAGATAGCTCATCATTGATGTTTAACCTTCCGAGGGCATATGATATTCCAATATCTCACAGATGTGAGTGGAATAATGGCCCAAATGACTCAGTTTATATCATAACAATGTTTTATGTCTAGGTTGATATCATATGATATGATTTTTATGGAGACTGTATGTCTCCGAATAGTAGATGTATACTATTGTGGTGGATGTGTTCCATTGATTGTGACTATATGTCATTGATCAAGTATCTATGTGCTACTTGGTGTGGTAGTGTACCACTAGATAGTAGTTGTGTACTACTAAGGATAGACACAGTTGTGTTCTATTGAATGACATTATTTCGATTGCCTTGAATACTATTAGTAGTGTTGGAAAATGTTTAATCAGCTAGATGGATGATCAATGGACATAGATTTCCCAAACGAAAAAATGTTCCGGGACATTTATTATTCTAGGACATATGTCCATATTAGAAGAATGGTTCTTGTGTCACTCTGTGGAGTGAGTGAATTATCCAACATCATGTCTAATTACTCATATG
Organism: Picea glauca; assembly: GCA_000966675.3. Classification (NCBI taxonomy): domain Eukaryota; kingdom Viridiplantae; phylum Streptophyta; class Pinopsida; order Pinales; family Pinaceae; genus Picea; species Picea glauca. The sequence goes on from JZKD02S1672772.1 coordinate 324,119, forward strand.
GAGTATGGTTTTGAGATATGATGCATATGATGACATTGATAGTGATGATGGTGATCATTATCTATTCATGAGATAGTATATACAACTATGTTGATGATACTAGGTGAATGGTATGTTTGTGCTCAAGACCATTACCTTCAATACCTCCCTAGCTAGGAGGGAGTGTTGATATTATGGTAGTTGCGGGAGGTATTTACCTCCATGTGTAAACCTGACGAGAATAGAATATTCTAAGAAGCAAGAAGAAACCCTAATTAGTTGGATAATAACCCTAGAACACAAGTCGACTCACCAGAATGAGAAGTCAGCCCAGGAAGTTTGCCAGATTTAGTATAAACATAGGAGACCAGTCTTCATTCTGGCAAGCATTCTCAGAATTGCAGAAGAATCACTTGTGCACACTGTAGTTGGCTAGTTTGTGCGCAAGTTTGGACGAGAGTTGTCATTGCAGCTACTGCAGCTAGAAGATTTTAGTTTTGGCTTGGACTATCTCTTGGTTAAGGTTTTGAATATCTTATCATCTCTTTCTTGGTGTGCCACCCTTTGTTTGGCTATCTAGCCTAGGGTTTGCTTCTGAAATGATTCTCTGTCAAGTTTGAGGTGCTTGGGGGTGGCTTTGTCCTATGGTTGGGTGATAATAGTGATATTGTCTATGGTTAAACAAGTACATCCATTATATTGTAACATGGAAAAGAGGCTAAAGTTTGGCTTCTTGATTTAGAGAAACACTTTAGATTCCATGACTACTCTAAAAACTTTAAGGCTCAAATAGCCATCTTTAACCTGAATGGAAAGGATATCATTTTGTGGGAAGACCTTAGGAATGTGAAAGGATTCCATGAGAAGGACTTGCCATGGAAACAATTTGAGAAATACTTCAAGAAGAAGTATATGTTGTTGGGCACTTTAATTGTCTAAATAAATAGATAATTAAGGTGTTCAATATAAATTGTCAAACCCAGGGAAGTTTTGTTATTGCAAGATAATTGTGCACATTCTATGCTAGATTGGTGAAATAAAACACTAATCAAGTTGTAGTATTGAAAGAAACATATTTTTGAAAAACTGAACACTAACACAAGTTGCTAGCATAGTTGGAGTTCTAATCTACTGCTGCAAAATTGGAATCACACTTGCATAATTGAAATCTAAATTGATGAGTGTATAAGAATCCTGGATTATCTGTTTTATTCTAATTTTCTGTTCTATTCTTGCATAAGGGAATTATGTGTTAATTGTTGAAAAGAAATCTACTTTAATTGCAGGAAGGAAATTCACAGTTCTAATTAATTTTAATTAAAAGAAGAGTTTTACCTAGTGCAGAAATACAATTCTCCAGCAGTATACAACACTTGACATCTAATTCTCATGAGACACATTGATGCGCATTAGATAGGAAGGGACTGAACTATAACAAAAATTGTACTCTAAGAATGCTAAACATATTAATCACACAAATCAAAGTAGCTAATCTAAAAAAAAAAAAAGAGGGGATTTTGTGAGGAAGGTGGGCCCTTTCCTTCTCACTGAATCCATTCAAAAATATTACAGTAGGTTGGAGAAACTCAAATCACTTTCTTTATTAAAATCTCCAAAAATGTTCAATTACAGGTTGCTTCACTTTACTTCACAATTCCACAGCGAATCTTTGGTACCAATGATTACAAAGTCTCTGCTATTTAAAGATAGAGTCATCCACTTAAAATAGACTCAAAACAACTTTTGGTATCTCAGATTCTCAAGTTGTTCACAAGATACAATAGATCTATCATCTTCACCAAATATGGAGAAAGAATCAGCATGAGCCAAAATGTGTAACAACAGAGGATCAATCTTCAGGATTCGGCTTTCAAGATCGGTGGCCATCTATTGCAATGAGTGTAACATCTTTTAGGATTGGTGTGCATATATTGCAGTCGGTGTAACAACTTCCAGGATCAGTGGGCATCTGTTGCAACAAGTGTAACAACTTCTAGGAAAGGTGTGCAGTTGTTGTAATCGTGTAACAACATGAAGGACTAGCGTACAGTTGTAACAATTGGTGTAACATCAACGATCTTTCTTCAAGTCTTGGTTGTTCTACACATTTTGATCATTAGTTCCACATTTATAGGTAAAATATGAGAAATACTACCAAACAAATGTGTTAAGTAAATAAGAATATCAAAGCAAGATCAATGATTCATACCTTCGGAAAAAGGGTCTTAGCAAGCATTAAAGTAGGCATTTAGCATAGAAATGATAAGGTTGAAAGGGAAAAAGATATAGTGAAAAAGGGACATTTATGGGTCCTAACATGCCCCCCAACTGAATACATTGCATGTACTCATGCAAAACACTTTCAAGACTTACACTAAATCTGAGTTAAGGAGGTGACTCCTCCCATGAAAACTACTAAGACAAATCTCTAAGTACCGGTATGGAAAACTGTGTGTACCCCCAATATCTGTTATCTCAAAAATGTGTCCTTCTTGCCTTGTCTTCTAGAACATAATTATTTTAAGTGTGTAACAGAACCAACAACTACTCTATTACGTTGAAATATCCTCTTTCTTACTAGTTCTTATGGAGCAGTAAGGTCATATTTTGTCTTGACTGAGAGATTAACTGGTTCTTCAGGATGACCAGTGACTAGTACTTTCACTACTTTATACCCTTCCTGGAAATAAATATTACCACATTCAAAGGACACGAGCTCTCGATTTTGGTCCATAACCATTTTTGTGAGTGATAATATGTCCAAGGCTATCCCCTCTAGATTCTTCTGACGAGCAACCTGCAATTCTTCCTTTAAGGAAGCCAACTCTACTTTGAGGCTATCATTTTCCTTTAAGAGTTCAATAATCCTGGAATTTTTTGTATCCTTGGTTTTCTTCTCAATTTGACAAAAAAGTTAAGTGGCACATCCTCACTATTTTGTGTAACTGGATCTTGTGTGGAAGATACACCCATGACTTGTTCCTGTGGAACAATTGATTCTGGACTGACTAGTTCTTGTGGAATAGTTTTTCTCTGGGTAGTTGGTTGTTGTGTAACAACTAAGTTTGCGATGGTTGTGTCTTGTGGAGCAGTTTCGTCCTGGGTAGCTAGTTCTTCTGTAACAACCATGTTATTTGAGGGGACTAGTTCTTGTGTGGCAGTCTCTATAACAATGGAGGATAATCGACAAAAAATAGGTATTGCATGTTCCATATCTTTCCTTCCAACTGATGCTTTAGTAGACCTCATTGACCGAGTTCTCCTCCTAGGTAAAGTAGAGACAAAAACATGGCCTTTCTTTTTCGTTGCTTTACGAGAAGGAGGGTGTTCTTCAACAATATCACACGGAGAAAGATGGCGTTCTTCAACAATCATACAAGGAAGAAATTCTGGGATGTTGGGGTCTGATATAATCTGTACTTCTTCACTCATCGAGTGATGCACAAAATCATCAAGAGGAGTCAATGATTCTATTGTAACTCATGTACATTCCTCCTGTAATGATAAAATGGTTGCTTGAAATTCTTTGCACAAGGTGAAACCTGGAATACGTACCTCCATAAATTCAGGTAGGGTCTGAGTATGAGCAAAATCAGGACACTCTGTGGCAGCATCTGGTGCAACTCTGTCGATGCCTCTCTTAGATTTTTTTGTAGGCTGACGTTTTATTTTCTGAGACGATTTAGTAGTAGTGACAATAGGGGTCTGAACTATTGTTGCAGCAATAGGAGGGTTTCTATCTACAACTCTGTTGATTCTCCTCTGATATTATTGTCTAGATTGACGTTTGGTGTTCTGAATTGACTCATTGGAAGATACAATAGGTGTTGGAACTGTTGTTACAAAAAGAAGAGGGTTTTGAGTTGTTGTTGGTGTAACACACCCACTATCATAATTTTAAAAATTTCAGATTAATCTCCCACAAGTGAGAAACCTCTAGAAAACCCGCATTTGCGAAATGCCAACCCCTGGTTAAATATCGGGATTCGGTGTTTCTAATGTCAAACTCATCCTCCGAACTCCAATGTGCCCCTCACGCATTATCTCTCTAGGCTGGCTCCATTCTCATGTGACCCGTTACCATACGTCTACCACTCTATAGCTACCCATCGAGGTTTCGGGGCTTCGGGATTCCTCCTGTCGTGAGTTTCTTGTTATCAAAAATCTTGAATTATCGAACCCCGATCCCTCAGGATCTTCTGACACGCATCCTCGTCATGAAGGGCTCAGATCTCTTCAGGAAATCGTGCATCGCGATTTCAATATGTAACGGTTCTATACTCCCTAAATCTCCGATGGTAAAAATCCCGATGCCTCCCAAACGCTGACACGTATCCTGCCGAGTTCAACGGTCAGGATCCATTTTCGGGATTTTCGAGACTTTGGATATCATGGTTGTCTTGCTCTCGGGAACCCCGATTTCCCGAATCACTCTGGGTCGCTGACATCTGTCCTCCGAGGATGGATGGCTCAGATCGCATCGGGAAATCGCGTATCGCGAGTTCACTCGACAAGGTTTCCTAGTGCTCGATAACTCCGAGTTCCCGATTCATGACCCTTCTGGATCTACTGACACACGTCCTCCAAGAATGGATGGTTTAGATCCTATCGGGAAATCACGGCTTGCGATTTCACATAACAAAGTTTCCTTGTATTCAAAAACTCCGAATTCCCGATTCATAACTCCTCGTGATCCCCGTCCCCGTGTCCCTGTGGAGATCAACGGCGGAGACTCTTTCTTGGCACACTAGGGTTTAACTCGGATGCAACTTCTTGAGATCTGACGGTGGTCGGGACTATGACCTAAGACCCGACGGTTCAGATCATCTCCTCGCATGCCTACCTTTGTGCTTAACCCCTACGCAGCTTCTCCAGATCCAACGATTGACGGTTAGTTGGACCGTGATCTAACGGTCCCGGTTCATGCTTTTGGGTCTTGGAGTTTACGATCCCAATTTCCCATTGCCCACGATGATATAGGACAAGGGGGCAAGGTAAGTAACACCTGCGTTACTTTCGTCAATCTAATGGTCGTGGATGACTATGGAACCTCCGACGAGAGCTCATCCGTCGACTTATTTGTCGCTCAACACTACTATCTCGGAACCTCAATATGATCGTTCTTCCTCGTACAGGGTTAATAGGGCTTGTGCATTCAAATCCTTATTCTGGTTTCTGGGTGCACCCTTCCGAGGAGGGAGTCTCTATGAAGAGATCCTTACCGGGTCGTTCCCGGGAGCAGGTAAAGGAAGACAACTTCCCAAGGGCAGCTGGGCATGGTTAGCTTCATTTTATTGACGTAATTCGTACATGATATCCTTTGTAATAAGCATATATCAACTTAATCACATCAAACACTATGCGGACACTCGTATGCTGTAATTATTCACAACTTTACAGTTCTATGAGATAACATCTACTCCATATTAACGATTCTTGTACAAACAATTCCTTCACAGGAAACATTTACAATTCCACAGTCCATGAATATATGTGACAGCATATAAATTTCAGAATGCAATATAAGTAAAACACTTATCATAAATAACTTCAACAATGGCAGCGACTGCTGAGAGGGGTGCTCGTTTCCTCCCAACCGTAGGCGTAGCGACTCCCAATGGATTTACCACTTGCCACCCCCGAGACGAGACCACGATTTCCTGAGACCTGCTCTCTCTGTCTGCCAGTGTCCATGAGCGAAGGTTGCAATCCCCTCCTGCCTGCGATCACTCACTCTGCGTAAAATTTTTAGAGTTCCCCTCGCGTTCCCCCCCCCTCCCTCGTCAATCGTTCCAGCCATACGCCTTATCCTCTCGCGAGGTTGCATGTGGCACGATTTCCCTCGCGCTGATCATGCCTGACGTCCCTACGGATGGGTGGCTCACCCTCCCATCCCTCATCAAGACATCCGCCTACCAGTCTGCGAGCCATTAATTTTCAGGGCCAACGAGCCGCTTTTGGAGTTCCGTGCCAGTGGAGTCCAAATACGGTATTAAATTCTCAGTGGAAGTTAACGCCCCTTTTCCAAGGTGCCCTCCACCACCATCGTGGTCTCTTTTCTGCACATCCCCTCTCAGCAGTTTCTGCCATAAATTCAAACTGTCATTTACATTCATTGACCTCTTCCTCTAGGTCCATTTACATCACATATTCATACTTATGAGTTTTTCCATAGTCCTTGGCTAGTTCAGTTATATTTACAATCTGGGGGAAACAGGGTGTTACAATTCCCTCCCCCTTAAAA